>SHCU01000188.1:49853-66985 GCA_004307685.1 Ceratina australensis | reverse complement strand
TTATTTATGCACGGGGCAGGGGAAATCGTAAAACTCGTAACGTTCGAGCCGTTCGAATGTTACAGGCTGATTACGATTGGCTACGTTTACTCGGGTATGTTCGTGAGCATTTGGCGAACGAGGCACGCGTGTTCCCTGTCCGTCGGGGACTTCGAGTTCGCTCTACGATTTTTCTTGATCGTTCTGACGGACGCGGCTTGTTGGGCGCCGATTATTATTTTGAAAATTCGAGCCATGATGAAGTGCCCTATCCCAGGTAAGTTATCTTACATTTTTATTTATAATTGTTTATCAAGAGTAATAAATAAATTAATCCTATTTCAGCTGATCTTCACGCCTGGGTTGTGGTATTCATATTACCCGTGAATAGCGCGGTGAACCCATTGCTATACACATTTACTACGCCCAAATTTCGAGAGAGATTAAGCGATGGATGGTTCGGAAAGATAAGAAACTGCGTAACACGAAAACCATCTTCTGCAGGTACGTTTACTTCTGATCCTTACAAGTCAGACGATTGCAATGATTAACATTCCACCTTATTATTGATAAACTTCTATATTAGATTCTCAAATATCTACAACGAGGAGTAACAAAAATATAATATTGTCTTTGCCGAATGGAAAGAATTGCGGTAACAAGATCCCACCCCTGCTTGGATTTAATAACGAGAAAGTGCAATCGTCAGGACAAGATCATATTCTGTGAATTTTCTATCCAAATATCAATCCGCTATTACGTACTCACGTGCAACGAGAATTACTTTACTTAAATGTAACAACGCTTCTAAGCTATGAATTAACAACAGAGAGTAACATCCACGTATTGTACGTTGCAACCGAATCTCAAAAGGTATAAACATATTATAAATTTGAAACTTCATTTTACGTCAGTGATTAATTTTCTGTTTCATCATAAAAATTTCTTAGAAACACATTAACGAAGTTGCGAAAAGTAATTACGCAGCAAGCCCGCAAATAACTGAACAGTCAACCATTAGCGTTGTGTAAAGCATGATTTTTATTGATGTCCTAATGAAGTTCTCACGATTTTTAAAGGAAACACGCGCAAAGTACGGCGTGTCACAAAATCGAGTTACATGCACGTGTAAACAGATGAAAATGGCTGAGATATTATCTTGCTATCCAACTGATAATCCTACAACGTAATTAAATGTTTTTTCAACCGGGAATCGATATTTGACTGCGTTACGATGGGACGTAAATAATTATACCCGCCAAAAAAAACGCATCCTTGCATTTTTCGATCTCTACAGCCACGTGGGCCGGCTACTACGCGATATAATGTATAATTTATGGTAGATGGTCAATGGGAGGATCCCGTTAAGGGGCCCCGATACTTGCAAGATACCTCCTCGTCTTTTTAAACTGATTTTTCTTTCTTTCATCTCGGAAGTCGACCGTTTTACTGAAATTGAATAAAACAATTATGGATTATTCTTATCTATTTAATCCTGCACTAATTATGATACTGTAAATGCGCCTAAACATCGAGTGAGCTTTATGATAACTCTTGTATTAAGTTTTTCTCATATCAATGTTTGAAATTGTAGGCCTTGGGGAAAAATATATGACAGTAATATCGAACTGAATTTAAATCGCAACGAAGAACACAAAACACACTTCTAAAATGGAACAATTTTATTTAAAATAATCATGTCTAAACATTTCCTTCATTATTTTTCCAAAATAATTGTTCATGTAAAACATGTTTTAACCGCTTACCTAATTAATAAAAGTTACACCGAGGTGCAAAATCAGCTTTGAATTTAAAGGATCACGAATAAGCATGCAGGTAAGCGAGCAGAGCATCGTCCTTGATCCACAGTAGGAGGGCATGTAGGTACGACGGTGCATGTAGTCGGGAAAATACAGGATAGGTGTGCATGAATCGCATTGAGAAATAGCACCGGAGTGCACGGTATAACTGACGCTCCGTGGGATCAATGATTCCGTTTGAAACAGCGCAGCGGGAGAAATCGTTTTCTCGCGTGGAAAAGTAAGTTACGCGACTACGCCGCTACGTGTCCACGTTATTGTCTCTCATTCAATTTCCTCGTAAAGAAACGCACTTACTTAAGAAACAGTAAATTATACGAGTCTATTATTTAATCTGTAAAGCTAATAAGTACAGGTGACAAAATAATTTTAACAATTCATTTGTTGCTGTTAGTAGATTATGATTTCAGACAGACGTACGTAAAAGAATAATAATACGAAGGTAAACATAATCCTGGACGAATCAATAATAAATCAATTGTCTGTACGACACTTCGGTCTATAAACGGATCAAACTCGTCTAACGGTTCTACTAATCGCTAATCGCTGGCTGCTGGCAGATAAAGAAAATTGGCAAGCGATTGGCACGAATCCCAGAATGATGTAGACCCTTGGAGAGTACAAGACAACGGTGAAGTCGACGCAGGGTCGATCGAATCCCGATTAATCTGCCCCTAAGTAAGTTTCTTCGTCGGTAACATTCGTACATTCGTAGGTAGCTACCTCAGGGTCGAATTGTCACTGAATACGGATGAGATGATTCATAGAAACGTGCGTACTGTTCGCTTTTCGAATCGATAATGCCCTGTTTGGTACATACGACGATGCGATGCGACCGCGGCTTATACACGGAATGCGTGCCAGCTACATCAGCACGCTCATTATCTTGCAAATTAATTCCTTTCTAACGCGCATGCAAAAATTCATGTACCTCTAGCGACCTCCTCGCGCGTTACCACGAGGGAGGATCGTAATTGTAAGAGGGGTCGTATGTTTTTCCATGTTATTTTTCGGCCGTCGAGCGCTACGGTACGCGAGTACTCGCACGATTGGAATCTGTATGCAGCAACAACAACGATTCGCAGCAGGCTTAACGGGCAAAGCGTGAACTAAACAAAATTCAGATGTAAATTCGAGGCTCGAAGTAACGCACGGCTAATAATTTCACTAGGGCGAAGCGGTACGATGCCATGAATTATGAAGATTGTACGATCTGCAGATAAGCAATGAATTAAATTCTGTAACACAGTAACATTTTTAGAGGTAGTTCATAAAGATATCTCGAATATTCTTTGTATACCTCTTGCATTTAATCAATAATCTCACAATATATATACCTGGATGCACATTACGTTATCTATCGAATTTTCCGAAATTTATTTCATTCTTCGACAAATTAATATGAAATCCTTTTTGGGTATTTACTAACGTCTCCTTTAATCCACCCCTGTTTATGAATATTGAAACTATTGAAGGGTGATTTGCTGTTAGCTGGACACAAAATAGTATTCGAATGCGCTTGGGTAGTTTAGCAGCGAGACTTTACGGTAACAATAGGTTTTCAGCTCGGCTTATCGCGTCCTATCAGACAAGCTCCACGGCGCAGCTTTACAAGACCTTACGCCTTATACTAAATGCGCTACGGCTCGGAGAAAGTCGCCGGTTATATCCCGAGTCAACTATGACCTCAAACGGCAGCCTAATGCTTACCGGAAAGAAAATTGTTCCTGTATGTACATATAGGCATGTATGATATTATCTCTTTGCGGAGAGCTTTTTGCTTCGCGGATCGGTAACTTCGAGGAAATACAGCAAAAAGATTGGAAAGGAATAAACAGAATCGAGTTGCACACGTTGTCACCGGATGTTTGTGAAGCTACGCTACTGTATTATGTATCATGAGAACGTCGAAGAGACTTTTTCTCAATGTAAAAAATCACTGCTTTCTAACGGTAATATCACATGAATCGAAGTATTTGGACAAGCATTTGGTCGTTCGCAGATACAAACAGAATAAACGGAGCGTACAAGTAAACCTATCGTGTTATGGGCCTGTTTATGTCTAAAGTTTGTTCGTTCCTATAGCGATGAAAAATTAGCGTTGACAAACACTTGCGGAGTCCAGAATTTCTAGTTTTGTCATCATACCAGTCTTACAATCTTTAAACTCCTCTCGCTCACGATTTCGTGTTCGATACTCAGACCTAACTGAAATCGTGTCTTCGTAATCGTTTAACTGGTTGGAATCCGATGGGCGTTCTTTTACGTAATTAGGGATCACTTAACCTGTGGTATCCAATCGATTTCTTTCGAATTCTTGATTAAGCTGTTGGCGAAATTGATTGGAATTAAATCCGCGGTAGTTACCTAAGATAGCTAGTTTAATAGTGCCCACTCTGATGGTCGATTTCGGAAAGAGAGTTGTATCGACTCATACTCTACCGCGTAATTCGTAAAGAAAGTAGTGACAATTGTTCCAGCAAATATCCCGTAAATTTCTAAAAAATTCCCTCTCGATAGTTCCGTCTTCGGCGAAACAGTTATGTATGAAGTGGTTTTAGGACATCTTAAATTATGATTAACGGAGACTGCGAATTAGTCCGTAAATCTCTAAAGGCGAACATTGTAAATACATAATCTTCAGGCCAGCCAGTTTAGCTCGGTCCGATGGAAGAATAATAGCCTACCGACTTTTTGTACAACTCGTTCGCATACACCGTTCTCATGATTAGCGTTTGGGAAAAACCTTAACGAGCGAGAGCACCATATGACTGATGATTGTTAATGAAATTTCAATGGTAGCTACTTTTTGTTATTCGGAGCAACTAGTGCCTACAAAGTGATCTTTAAATATACGGGGAAAATAATTTATGAATGTAATTAAATGAAAATTTGAGCTCGGTAGATTGCTTTTCTCTTAGCATATTTTAATAAATCACATGAAGTGCAATTTTCCTGTTCTGAAGTCAGTCGAGAGGAAAGTGAGTAGGTGCGTATTGACACGAAGTAAATGAATATAAATTGTCTATGAATCCGAAAACCATTATGTAACGAAATAACTGTTAAGGAGTGATAGATTTAACGCAGGTATTACATAACAGTGTTTCTACGCCCTTTAGACCAATTATAATTGGACACATTTTTTCAAGATAAGATTAAGATTAATAGCAAGCAGGGATACTCGCGCGGGATCGATTACGGGGCGCTTTCTTGCATTTACGATGAAGTTTTCAAAGAAAACGAACCGAGTGAGCAATCGTGGACCTGGCAGTGAGACAGACAACCACAAACGCGAATCAGACGTCTGGTCTGGTCTAGCCTGGCTCGCCACGAAATCGATGCGAAAGAGGCGCCACGAATCTTCCTTCCCACAATTACGGGGAATAAAAATTCTTTCGCTTTTCAGTCACGCGAGCCCGCGGATCGTTCGATCCACGAGAGAACCGTTTACGTAGGTATAAAGGGAATGCACCGGCTCCGTACAATTACCTCCCAACTTTTGCAAATTTATGCAATTAAATGTTTCATTTATAACGCGTAACGTTTTATAGGGAGAAAAATAATTTCTTATGGAAACGTATGAATGATGAAAAATGGAATTAACGAAAATGTTATGCTTCGCGAAAAAACGTATTGTGGATAGAAGAAAATAAACGGACCTAGATAATGCACCGCACGGTCAAGATTAGAAACGGACAACGTGCCATTAGATTGACATTAGGTCGCACTGAAAATTATTGTAATTCTACGCTCACCATTCGTGTGTTTAACGGCATATAGGACAACTAGGTTTTTGGGTGGACACTAACTTCTTCCTGAAAGGCATGCAATTTACTGTTACGTGTGTCGTGAGAAGGAAGAAGAAGATGGAAGATCGAAAATGGTTAATCAGGCAATATATTCTGGAGTTCAACAAAGAGTTAAAGAAAATAAAATATAATTAAAGATATCATAGCTAGTGTGACAATAAAAATTACAATAATGTATCTGTAACTGCACCGGCATAAGTAAGTTTCTTATTCGTAATATATAAAAATACATTAAACTCTTATATTGTTTCATAATTTGCATATCGCAATGATCATATCCTTATCACAATGTTCATCCGGCGCTCGAAGCCATCATCGAATGTTTGCTGAACGACTTAATATTAGCTCGCTTCAACGTACAAAAATATATATTCAGATAGGATATAAGCAATTTCCATACGAGATTCGACAAAATAATATATCGCGAGTATAATTGATTAGTCCTCCATTTTTATCTTCTTTAGCATTGAAGGATCGAAAGATTAGAATAATGGATGAAATTTTTTCGTAAATTAATTTCCTAAATAATTTTGTGATTGTTTGATTTTTATTCGATTTTTCTGGGTCGTTAACCCCTCTGTTACGTAGTTCGCTTCGTCGGAGTGAACGATACCGTGCCAAAAAAAGCGCAATATCGGCAGTGTATGCAATATAGCTCTGACATCATGCGCAACGGACCCCCATTCACACAGGTCATCGAGTGGATGGTTCGACTTTATAATGAAAGAGTTAAAAATCAAATTGGCAATTATCACAATGACTATTAAAAGAAGTAAAAATATAGACTCGTTTGAGCAGTGACATTTTTATTGATACTATTAAACGAACAAATCGTATCGTTTTTGAAAACGTTCCGCAGTTTCATTGCCCGTAGCTGTAAATTATATCGATTGCTTGGNATAATTGATTAGTCCTCCATTTTTATCTTCTTTAGCATTGAAGGATCGAAAGATTAGAATAATGGATGAAATTTTTTCGTAAATTAATTTCCTAAATAATTTTGTGATTGTTTGATTTTTATTCGATTTTTCTGGGTCGTTAACCCCTCTGTTACGTAGTTCGCTTCGTCGGAGTGAACGATACCGTGCCAAAAAAAGCGCAATATCGGCAGTGTATGCAATATAGCTCTGACATCATGCGCAACGGACCCCCATTCACACAGGTCATCGAGTGGATGGTTCGACTTTATAATGAAAGAGTTAAAAATCAAATTGGCAATTATCACAATGACTATTAAAAGAAGTAAAAATATAGACTCGTTTGAGCAGTGACATTTTTATTGATACTATTAAACGAACAAATCGTATCGTTTTTGAAAACGTTCCGCAGTTTCATTGCCTGTAGCTGTAAATTATATCGATTGCTTGGCAAATATTAGCGTAATAAATTAACGAAATGTTCTATAGGTCGGTTTACTTACTGCGTAAGGATTATGAGCACTCACAACAGCCAAGTCCAAGATCAAGGCAAGAGTTATAGACCAGGTGTGTATCTACTCATTACGTTCTATTACGATCCATTACGTTTCATTATGCTCGGCAGGTAGGCGAGTGGAATAAAGTCGAGATATAAAAGAGAGATCGACAGGAAATAGGTAAGAAGAGGATCACCGACATCCTGTGTGTTATATGTAAGTATATTCCTCCCTAGTACGAGTTATGTGACGTGCACACGTAAACGTTTGACTAATCGCTAATTGCGTTGCAAACGATTAACATAATAATTAACGTGATTTATGCCTGACACCTGGGGCATGCAAGTTGCGCGATATTTCTTCAAACAGCATAAATAAGATTTTATCTGTTTGCAAGTGCTTTAGCATTAAATATTTTTCTTAAATTAAACACACTGTTTTTTACTGTTATAGAAACGAATATAATATGGACAGGGTATGTACGTAATAAACACAGGCCTGAGTTTAGGGGGGCTATAGCCCTGGGTCCCAATCAGAGGACTTTCACCTCTAACATGTAACAAAAGAATTAATCTGTCACTCATTACATAATTAAAATGTTTTTAATAAATGCAAGTAAATCGATAAAAGTAAGAAAAATGATTGATTTGGATTGGATGCATCATATCTACTTGGACTATCATATCCGTAATTCGAACCTGCATATACATAGATAGAGAATTAATTTCAATACCAGGCGACAGAATCGACAATTTAATGGCAGGTTGATTATACGCTGTACGGTTTTATGCGACACCGTGACGGAACCAGAAATGTTGAGCAATAATATACAAATGTCATTGCATGTCACGTATGTAAATGTATTTCTGAAGTTCAATGACACATTGTTTATTAAGATTCAAAAATGACCATTGTCACGATCAGCCAGAGAGAACAATGACGCAAGCCGATTTGCGATGTGCCGTATCAAAATTAGCATTATCGTTCAAGAGATTAAATATCGAGGAAAGGATTTAAACATTGCTCATTAAAAAGACAGTTTTATCATTTCCGTATAGACAGTATATAATGTATGTGAAATATCTCTGGACGCACAACTATTAATAAATTGATTTATTAAATAAAAATAAAACAAAGTTTCAGGACGACAGCATCGTCTATAACTGTTATCTCACAGTATCCCGACTTAAGTTCATTCTTTTTTATTTCACGCCGCTCAAATAATAATTTGTAGAAAAATATTTCTAAGAAAACTAAATCCGAAAATGATTTCGACGTTCATCGGAATAAAACTTTTGGCATCGAGCTGTTTCTAGCCATTGCTGAACTCCGCCCACGCATCGTGATTTTACATTCAACGTGAATCATAGCGCCGCGACGTGCAGATATTGGAAGATCTCGCTCACTTTGATCGACCGGTAACATGTTCGTATAGGCACGCATACACGTCCGAGGGACAAGAGCGCACATTAGTGGGCCTAAAAGTGAGACAATACGAGGCGTGGTCGGGTAGGCAAGCGGTATGGACCGCTTCGATATTTGGTCGTACTGAAATCGCAGGATGAATCAGAAATCGGGGTCAACGACGCGTGCCAAACATTTGATCGTACGTTGCCCCCCATTCCAATACAGTCCTTTTTTAGCTTGACTAGTTTTATTAAAAAACAACTTAAGTTCTTGTTTAATCTGCAAATAATTTAAAACAGTATTTAAAAAACGTACTATTAAGTATTAGTTGTCACGATCCTCATTTGAGTTTTACGAATTTTACGTTACGTTTGGGCTGTGTGGAAAAATTACAGCTATTTTTCTTTGTATAAGATAATGCATATGATAAAATATGCTACAAATTCCATTTGGGATTGTTAATTGTTATTGATGGCCTCATAAAATCTACCACAATTTTAGAAGCGTTTTCTCTTTTCTGCCTTAAACGATAATTTGGTCCTTTTTGAATAATGAGCATAGTTGGCCGTAAGAATTTCAAGAGAACTCTTCCTAGTCGTGCAAGACGAATTTGGTACTATATAATTCTCTACATGTACATCAGATTCGTTCATCGCACGTTTCTCTTTCGACGTAATTCGGAACAGTTTCCGGCGAACATTTAGTGTTAAGTGGTTTCTTGATGTATTAAACCCAATGGAAAGTGAAAATTAAAAGGAAACGAACAAAGTTACGACATAAGGAAGTAGAAGGCATAAACCGAGTGGATTATGGTCACCTTTGAAAATAAAAGGTTTGAAGTAAAAAGGACTGTATAAATGAGTTACGGAACTTCTTTGTTTTGTTTATCATAACGTGTGAAGAAATGAAATACGAGCTCCTTTCCAAAGTTACTTTAGTTATTCAACGTGCCTCAATACGGAAGTCTGATAATTCCCAATTAAGCAGGCTGTTTTCGTATGCTATTAACAGCGCGGTAGTGCAATTATGGGGAATGGAATCTGTCCATTACTAATAAAAGAACAGTTTGCTGTCATAACATTCACAAGTTACGAATTAATGCCATAATTAAAAGTATACGCTAAACGTAGATCACATTTATATGAAATAATATTATACTAAAATTGTTTCTTCCTTTTCAATGTAGAATCATCCGTTCATGCTCTCAGGATAACGAGATGTATTACGTAGTAAGCGCTGCGCCTACATTATCCGTAAATGAAACAGTTATGGAAATAGTTTTAGATGCACCGGAAAGTAATGTTGTTCTTTTACGTTAAATTGACACGTGCAGAAATGACATTAATTTCCGGTCCACTAATACAATACAAGATTTATTCCATAAATCTAATAAATCTGTCCGGCTTAACCCCTGATCCTATATCCCTAATCATCAACGCTAAAGTATACCGATTTGGATAATGAAATATAACAAAAAATTGCATCATAAGTCTGTGAACTGTTGCCCGGAATTTTTTTCACTTGGTAACACTGTTAAATACCGTGATTCCTTCTTCCTATGCAATAACCTATATACGTTTATAGTTTGCAGTTAACGCGGTTCATTATCGTTTAATTCCCCTCTGCGCGAGCATAAAAATAATTAAAAGTTGATATTAATTGCTTCGCGGAAAGGGGCGACGGTTAGAAATCCCGCGGTTAACTCTATAAACCATACCGCGAATGTATTTTAGCAACGTAAGCTCACCGATACCGGTGGTAGCGAGATGAAATATGCTCGCATAAGCACGTACGTGCGTACAGCGTGCGAGCAAGGTAGAAAAGTGCGTCGCAGCAGGACGCGCCATATACCGCGAGAAAGGTGCATCACATAACACGCGGGGAGGAACACGCTGTCACTAGGCGGTATCCTATTATCAGTGGTGCGCGTAAGGCCGAGAGAATACGGTATTTATGCCGATGCGCAAACAATAGCCCGCTCGGTCTTCGAGAGGCAAGGCCACGCGACAAGAAGTTCAGCCACGAGCCGCTTTATACGACGGGAATGTTAATTATCTGCCCTCCCGCTGGATCTATTAAGTGCCCTATTCACCAGTTTCCCCTTGTTCTTTCGCTCTTTACTTCCTCTTTCTTACGGCCTTTACGGTCGGTTATACTCTGAGTTAACTATAAATGTTATCGTCAAAATGGTTCTTTAATTGCTCGTTAGGCAATCAATCGTTTCGCGGCGTTCGAAGATTCATCACGACTTCTAACGGTATGCAAACAAGAGAACGGAACACTTATTGGAAAACGAGCTAAGTAACGTATGAGAATCATTAAGATTTCATGTTGAAGTATCAAACGTCAAATTTTTCGGATTGTGCCTTTAAATAAAAAGAATGATGCAGCATTGAAATAATAGTTGTTAGATATTATATTATTATAATAGATATTATAATAGAATGCTTGAATCGTGTGGTTGTTAATCTGGTATACGAAATAATCCGCGAAATATCGATAAGAAATAAGAGTAAGAAACAGGAACACGAGAAGCACGTCACGCTGAGGAACTACACTTCCCAGCTGTTGTGTCACTTTATATTCTGATCCATTTTCCACCAAACAGGCTCCTCTCCTTCCTTCTCTGTCATATATTTTACCACACTTTTCTACTTCTCTTTAAATTATTACTGTCTTTATATTCGGTTGCTTTTTCTATGACGTTGTTAAAAACTGTTACTGTTTTCTGTTTTGTTTGTCTATCAGTTTAGTTTGTCAAGTGGAGAGGAGATTTTTCTTTTTAACAATTTCTTCTAATCTTTCTAATTTTTTTACATACACTGACGCGTGCGGGTACACCAGCATATATACATTATACATGTCTATATATTGGAATTAACACACGTGAGTACCTCGATCGAGGTGGATAATATTTCTCAAATAGTGTCAAGTGTCCCGATCAATTTTATTCCTTGACCGTATACATTTTTTTTAAGCTCGGTCGGTCCTTGATTTCACCAACTGAACAGCAAAATCAATATTGAAACAATAATACACTCATGTAATTTAAAACGTGTATTCAAAGAATAAACTATTATGAGAATCATAGTTTATTCCAAATTCGTGAAATAGGATCAAGTAAAAACGAGAGATTATTTCCTCAACTAATTGTGAATTCTCATTTGTAAATCTGAGAATACTGAGACAAAACCAGTAGTGCATCCTCTCGATCTTCTACTCATGTATTATTCATATATATTCAAAATAATATCGAAGTAAAAAAATCAGTAATATCGAATGGGAAAGCAAAATTCCAAGCTTGCTTGAAATTCAATCCTTCTCCAAAAACAACAGCGAACGGCTAATAAAATTTACACGTGAGCCTGTGGTGCTCGTCTCTTCCGAAAATGTATTATAGAATATGTCTATGGCTGCAGAGACCACATATTCCATCTACCTACGAATACCCGCTGCGGAGCTGCACAGTGTCCTGAGACAACCCTCTATTCAGACTATTTAGGGTAATAATCGCCTCGACGATCATAGTCTCGTCGTAGTGATCGAGACGATAGGGCGACCTTCATTAGAGCAGATTATATGCTAATAAATTCTTTCCACCTCAGTCACACCCGACGATCAACTCCCCCACCGTCGCGTTCAGCAGACTCCGATTTCTGTCGTCATTAAGTCAGCTGATTAGATACGAACCATCGCGTCATCTCCTTCGCTTTCCGGATCGGCTGGCCGGACGTGCGGTCCTCGTAATTGCTTAATCATCAATGGTAAGGAACAATGACTTGAAGTACCGCGGATCAACGTTGTCTTCGTTTCCTTGAATGAACAAATTAAGCGTTAAGTACAACTTTTTAAAATTGTTCTATCCCGTTCAATCAATTCCGTAGAATAAGAATACTTTGGTTGACATCAATTATCGCATATTCACGCATTTATGTTACTATTTTTATCCGAAATTATATCCACTGAACAATTATCCATCTGGTCGTGCACAATTAATTAGATAATATGAATATATAAATTTAAGCTGAGAGTTAGATTATTAGAATAGGGAGTAAGTTATGAATAGGTAATAGTTCAGTAATAGTTAAGAAAGAGAGATATTGAATTTATTTTTTGTTTTTGTTGAAAAGATTAAGAGTATTATGGATATTATGTTAGTTTAAGTAAAGGTTCAAGTGCAAGTTTGAGTTTAAGTTCTACGTTGTTTTATGTTTATGTTTCTTTTTAAGGATAAGTTTATGTAAGATATTAAACCGTACAACTGTATAAACTGTACAAATGTAAAGAGGAGAAGCCGGCAGTTCGTCCAAAGCCGCAAGGCAAGGACTATGTTCAATAAATAATATGAATATATAAGGACTTCCTTATTAATAGAAAATACGTGGTTCTACAGATTTGTTAATAGAAATTCTGCACAGTTAAATTTATATTTAACAATGTTCATATACATCGGTAAATAACTATCTGAATCAACACCGTTAATACGAAAAATTCCTTCGACGAGGCGCGCGGCTAGCCTGTTGCGAGGGTGAGGAAGGCGGACAGGAAATACCCCAGCAAAAGTTGCCATATCGAAGACATTTGAAAAATTCTCAATTGACCGTGGCACAGCTGTGGCTATTGCTACTTTCTCGGATGGTGACTTGTAGCCGGTCGGCCCGGGTGTGCGCTTCTGTATAAGGAGCAAATATGATATCAGTAAAACATCTGTAGGTATATGGTCACCGCGCTGTGCCTCGCCGATACGTGTTCAGTGGCCGTCTTTCGTCCTCTTCGGGGCCGGCTCTATATCTGGAGCAGTAACCGACTCCGTATCGAGAAGCCTGTAATAGCGGTTGGTTACTTCTTTGACAGACTTATTAGCAAATATAAATCGTGCTCTTTGCCGTTACAGTGGCTCCTGTACTTCTTCAGTCGTTGCTGCGGGAGTGTGCGCGTTCCTCGGGATATGTACAAACGAGAGCGTGATATGTATACATATAAAGAATTCATGTCCGCGTGAGGCGGGAAAAAAGTTGAGGTTGAATGAATGAGAAAGGGCTCGGGTCTTAATTAACGCGCATAGGTTAGTCGATGGAAACGTAACGAGCACGTTAAATTTGATTTGCAGCGTTCTTTTCGATGCTCGCGGCTCGTTCGTTAACCGCGATCCCTGTTGCCCGTGTCACTCAGATATTACGGTTCCTACGGTCTCGCGGCTGAATCACTCGTAAGGTTATTCGGAGATTTAGTTGGAACTCGCGGGGTATCTGTAACGCGCAAAGAATACGATGTTCCTAATGAGCGATGACGACATGGAAATGGGACACGCCTGATGGCCGACAAATATGGTTTCAACGGCTCCTGACTAGGCGAGAATAATTTTGGAGTACGTTCAAGATGCGAGCGGCACGATCGAAATCCTTCTGATCACACGTAACGCGCGAACGGATATAAGCGTAAAGGAGGCAGGTGCCTTTAACCCTTTCGCTTCGAGCGCCGCTTATAAGCGGCGTCCACGACACGACCTATGGATACCTGTCCGTACAGTGGCAGTACTTCGACGGACCAGAATGCCGAAGCGAAAGAGTTAACACTTTGCCGGTCGCTGTCACGTATGCGTGATTTTTGCTCGCCAACGGTTATCGGCCGCTGTCACGTACGCGTGACTTATGTTCGCCAACAATGATGCTTCATATCGACGTTTGTATACGTAGACATATTATGGCAAAGTAACATTTGATTTAACATTTGATTGGTTTCAACTGTTTTCCCTTCCCTATTCATCCGACTGTCTTTTATTGAAATCTTTTTTCGTGGACGCTTGTTTTGTTAGTTTGAGATTGTCTTTCACTGCATTCAAATATCGGAATCTTTCGTTAGATTTAGTACAAGTTTGAAAATACCCTTCAAAATGCTCTACGATGAGGAAATATATGCTGATCTGTTATCAGAAGATGATAATTGCTCTGATAGTGAAAGTGATTCGGACAGTGGGAGTGATATAATTGTGAGACGATTCAAAAATAAAGGAAGAACAATAATTTGTGAATCTGAAAGCGATGAAGAGAAGTCTGTGGCAAATGATTGGTCAGAAGTTGATTTTAGACCTAACTTTCATGCTTGCCTGGATAATAATTATATTCCAACTACTTATGTTGCGAAAAATTGTGTAAATATCACCGTTGGCGAGGAGTAGTACTTGTGTGAATCTCGCCGACGGTACCGTAACGGCGCTTCGATAAATGCGCGGCAGGCAAAGTGTTAAGAGAGAATCAAAATTACCACTGTACTACGTACCAGGTACAGTATGACAATTCTGTAGGAATGAACTATTATAGCAACTATTATTATAGGCTTTTACAGCCAAGTGTTTAATGCGCGCTGATAGCAATAAGAAAGGAGGTAGGTGAACTTGCGGCTTTCCTCTCATCGACGAAACGAAGGCTGGTAAATATAAAGTTTCATGCGGAACGCAGTCTGTGGGCTGCGCACCGTGACGAGATGCAAAGTGATACTCGTCTTTGGGCTGGACGACAGGGCCGAGATCCAAGGAGACGCGCTCCCTTCGAGAGGAGGTTGAAGGGCAGTGGTGTGGGTGAACTGCTTGCTCGCCGGGAATAAGGGACCGCGTCGAAACTGGGGAACAAGAAGGAGAGACGCGACAGACTGCAGCGTACTGCGCGCACCGCGTCGCGGTATCGTGTTGCCGTACCTGCCAATTATGAAGCCGCTCTCGCGGTAAGTTCTTCGCCGATGAACGGAACGGACACTTCGGACATGCCGTGACACGGTCATCGGTTGCGTGGATTTCATAGCCAACCCCCTGGACAATATGTACTCTTACGACAAACTATTTATTTGCATACCGTTCGACGCGAGTGCACTTCACCCTTGCTTGCTACGATTTACTAGCATACGTCGGGAAAGATTCAATCGCAATAAGTTCATTAGATTCTGTTTGTTATGCACAGAGTAAGGAAGACGAAAGGAGCAACGGCTGATTTTATATAAAACATGGGTTTGACATTAAATGTAGAGTCATATAAAATTGTTTATTTGTATATTTAATTAGAGGAATTTTGCTTTCGACTGATAGCGTTGAGAGAAGTGTTTATGATCCAATTTCACTGTCTCTGAAAATCTATGTGTAGAAGATTTAATAGAATTTCATTCATCTGGTGTGCTTGGAGACATTTTACTTCTCTATCATTCTCTAGACCACAAAGAAAATGTTGGTTTGTGCAACACATATAGTACTCTGCTAGTATTGTACGTTAATCACGCGTAATTCCTCTGACAGACTGATACGAACAAGAGAAAGCGTATCCCCATTGTTCGAAACGTACAAAAATCTGTTGTATTTATTCACGCGTATCTCCATAGATTTCCTGTCTTACGAACACACAAAAGAAGGAGATCTCCATTTACAGCAAAGGCTCTGTTAACTCTGTCTGCAATATGAATTAAATAAACTTTAACGAATCATAATCCTTGCTGAATCACGTTGCCAGTAATTTAATGGTGAAGTTAAATTATGCAAAGGTTTTTGTAAGTGTAAGCCAAACGATAATTGGATTTACTAGAGGCAAAAAAATGAAAACGAAACGAACTAAACTGCATTCATCAGCTTTCATATTTTGCTTTGTATTTCATGGTTACTGCAACGCACTCTGCACAGGATGATTAAGTGGCTAACATGAATGAAAAAAGGTTTCCATTACCCTCCGTCATAGTCCATTTTCAATAGCATGACGTGCAAAAAGAATGCTAAGCCAATTGTGATTTAATGGATTTAGTACCAACAAGAATCAATTAAGTACTCACTTTCAATACGTAGCCAAATGAATCTGAACTGCATGCAATTTGAATTGTCAATACAAAATCATCAATTCTACTATGTTCGATAAAAAGAATACATCTATGAAAACAAATACAAGAATATAAAAAATAAGTACAAGCTATATTTAAAGGCAAAGGACTTTGATTTACAACGAATAAACCAGCGAATGCTTTTAAGCTGTGCGTATAAAGTAAAAAAAGCAACGCAATAATCGAAAGCTAATAACCGAGCGATGAGGTCGTGAAAGAATTCGCGAAATGCCGAAGGAACGCGGTTACCAAGCAACGCAACGAGACCCGCTGTTCCTCGTTTAACCCTTCCCTTATCAAATCTGTTATCGGCGAGGCATCTCAGGCATTAACGTTCAATCGAGCAAGAAAAGGATGAGACTTCGTGCCCCGCGATTCAGACTCGGTGACCGACCGGCAAAGCAGAAGGCGGAGATCCGCATAAACGAGCGCGGACGGAAATTAATGCGCGGCGAGCAGGCGCGAAATGCGGCGAAACTATCTACCATTGCGGATAATTAGTCGGGCGCCAAAGCAAGAACTCGAGTATGCACGTGGCGTGGCGGCGGAGTACGAACGGGAGAGGATGATTGGCAAACGAACAAAATCGTACACTGCACGCATACTGAAAGACGCGGGAGAAACACAGAAGACAAAAACGCGCAGATACGCGATCGCGGTTACACGCAGTCTGCGTTTGACTCTGCGGCCCGTTCACAAAATGCCCACCGTGACGGTCGACACGACACGTAGCTTAAATAGTGCTCTTCATGTTTAACGTTTGATAAAGCGATATTATCTCGTCCAGCCGCTACAGACGCTTACAAAGGTTCTCTTGTCTCTACTCGTTTTAATTGCATAATTTCCACTGTG
>SHCU01000188.1:28716-47167 GCA_004307685.1 Ceratina australensis | reverse complement strand
TAAGCAAGCGTAATTAACTCTCCGATGGATGCTGCACAAACTGCATCAATAAATGGAAAATGTAAATGTCTAAGTGGAAGATCAAACGTGTCGGTATTTTATTTTGCATACTTTTAGCTAGTTTCTAAAATATAAAAATCAAATATTTTATCATTAATTATTAATCATTGAGATGAATGAGCACTTACGTTCATAAGTTCATAATAGATATGTAACAGACTTTTGAGGATAACAAAAGAAGACGCTAGGTTGCATCTATATAAAAATAGAAGACGAGTCTCAGTTATAGAAAAAAGCGAATCGGCACTCGTTATTAAAGTATGGTCAATATCCCGACAATAAAACGTTCAGGAAGAACACGCGTAGATTGGCTTATCTGAAGCACGTGCACGGAAGTCATAATCTACACGTACAAGGGGTATACTGACGCATAATATCTTGGAATTACATATGCCTGGAGGCCTAGGTCAGTGAGTTAAGAGACCGCGGTACTTAAGGCCGGATGTGGAAACAAATAGAGACCTTAGATAGGTGGCACGTACATGTATGTATGTACCGTGAGTCAAGAAATGGGATCAACAGTGTTTACCTGATATATCTCTATCAAAGTCCTGTAATTACGTTATTTATAGTTACTACCACGAGTCCAGAGTTGAACGACGTTCTGCTAAAAAGGACATAGAAATGTCTGTTGTAACAACGGAAGCCATGTACATGATGGAAAGTGAGGGATCAGTTTCCTGTGCTCCAGATGTTCTGAAAAATATTCGAAGACTAATACTACCCGTTACACTGGAAACTCTTTTTTTATAATTTTCAATTAATCCACTTTCTTTTAATAAGGTATAGATGATTCAGAGATTAGATACAATTATTCCCTTGTTCATTTATTACACTTCGATATTACTCGAATCTTTTATTTAAGTGCTGCTAACCAACCTAATTATCAGCACTTGTAATCTAAGCCAGATATCAGAAATTGCTACTCTTTCAAGGAGAAATACAAAATTAACAATCAACGATGATTGCTCACACCTTTCCGAAGAGTTTCACAATTTATTTCATTGTTGCCGTCTCGTTGAGCCTGTTCCTTGGTAGCCTGAATATTCCTACGATAGCCGATGATGATAACTGATTACAGGTGGATCCCAAAGTAAACGCGTATACCGTAAGTTCGTTTACAAACGTTCACGAGCTGAATGCAATTTAACTCGCCAATCTCGGCCGTGGATAAGCTAGAATTAGCAGATCCATGAACTATGCCTGGTAAAATCATCAACCTGTAGCTAATTGGACAGCAGGCTACACCTGCGGGCAGCCGGGTAACAGTGCATCACGTAGAATGTAGAAAATACGCTCTCTTCTGAATTTATCTGTTTTGTACATATGCACGTCGAACGATGTTTCAAGAAAATCATTAGAATACATCGCGTGCAACTTATACCGCGCCTTTGGCTTTCGCAGCAGTGAATCGATACGTAGAAATGATTACATGCTCCTCCTACAATTTGCGAGAAGATGCTTCTAGCATTTTATTTTAGGAAGAGAAGAATCATCTTTAAATGAAAAATACTGTGCATTTTTAGCATCACCCTATCATCTTCGTCTTGATGTATATTTAAATAGATATCGTGCGATAAAATAAATTTATTATCAATTTACAAAACAGGAATTGCATGTACACACGTGTAAATGCAAAAGTTGATATTTGTTTCGAGTCCCTCGAGAATGCGACTGCCGCAGTTCCAGCCGCGCCAAAATTATTTGTTCAACAATAACTCTTCGCTAATCCTCAAGGCGGATTACCTAGAGACTTCCTGTCAGTTATACGTAACGAGTAGGAATATTAGTCAACCGGTGACACAAGTTTGCGTTTCAACTTGTTGCGTACCATTCCGCATATGCGTAAATATAGCACGAAATATAATATTCAAACGCTTTTATAACGAGCGAATTCCTTTATTCAACGGTCCGTGTAAACTTAGATTCCTTCCTAATTTTTACGCATCTAATTTATTCAAATATAATGCGAGTTTAAAAGTCGCAGCGGAATGGCAGTAAGTTACAGCGTTCTGAGATCGTCAACGCGGGGCGAAACGTTCGTAAAGTAACACCTGTCGACGTACTCGCGACGCCTAAATTATTCGATAATAGCTCTCTGCGGTAATCCCCCCGCGGCAGATTAGTCCGAGCTCTTCGTCAGTCGTGTGCACCGAATAGGAGTATTAGTTTCTGTCAGCGGATCGCGACAGCCTGTGTAACGGACGAACCAGGCTCTCTCCGCCTGCTTGCCTCTCTCCCTGTTCCTCTCGCGGGCACGGTAGATATTTGCAGCCGACTGCGATCCGCGAGAACGACTCCGTGGCAGCCAGAGTTACGCAATAGCGAGGACACCTCGATGTCCAGTGCATCGCGACGTGGAATTAATTTTTAGGACGGGACAGTTGATCGAGACTGGCTCTTGTATGATGTTACTCGATAAACGTCCGACGCGACGGATGCGACGGCCTAGCTGTATAATGGATACATGGGACGTCAATTAAGCACGACCAGATCGGAATCGCCGAAACTATCAATCTTACCGGTCTGTCGCGAACCGATTTTCATTTGCTCGTACAACATGCCTCTGCTTCGAGTGCTCGATTATTTCTTAAATTGGACCCGAGGCAAGATAACGGAATCGTTTTCTTTTTCTTTCAAATCGTTCACTTGTGTCCGCACTATGTAACGAAATATTGTTAGGGTGAATTTTAATCGAACGAAAATTGATTTCGTGGCCAGCACGTCGCGATCCGTTTAAGAGCGTCTTGTACCACGCCGTAAAGTCGCGTGGCACGCACAAGTGAGAAACGGACGCTATCGTCGTCTCCACGATCGTCGAGTGGAATAGAAGAGTCGAGGGCAACTTATAAGCGTGTCCGTGGTGCAGAAGGTGACAGAACGGAATCCGTAAATTGGCTTCGAAATAGTACGGTAGGACGCGTACACGCGGGCAAAGCACCTTGCGTAAATCTCGTGCGTGGGCTAGGAACCGAAGTACCAAGAAATCGACGCAGGATAATCCCTTTATTGCGAATAACACTTGTACGCCCTTTCGTTCGCTTCCTTTGTCATTTGTTTCCATATTCTTTCAGGCACGCTGCATAAATTGCTCGCCATGCATCCGCCGAGGAATTATAGGATCTTAAATATACTTATGCGTTTATGCGTCCATATGTCACTCTGGAACTGCTCGACTCTTTGTCATGTCACGTTTTGTTGTTTCCTCACCGCATGAGATTCGTCTCGACCTGACTGTTCGAAAATTTAGAGGCAATTTATTTGCAGCGTTTGTACTAGAAATTGAATTCCTCGAAGTTCACGAATTTCACAGAAATTATGTAGTCAGAAGACAATGGAATTCTTTTAATAAGTCAGGTGAATAAGAAAGAAGTAGGAGATTACAAATCTACTAGTGGCGAAAATTTTTAAATAATGCAAGGATCAATAGTGAAATGATTGCGGTTGGAACTCTATTTTTTCATCATATGCAATTAAAAATTACTCCTGCCGACGCTAGTTAGATAGAACTTATGTTTAGCTAAAGTACTTTATTACTGAGAACCACAGGCGGCAGGCTAACCTAGCTGCTATCAGCTTCAATTTTCACTTGTTTATAACTAAAGACTAGGACTCAGATCAAATTCTTCTCTCTTCCATATTTTGGGTTTTAGAATAACCCCTTTNAAATTACTCCTGCCGACGCTAGTTAGATAGAACTTATGTTTAACAGCTAAAGTACTTTATTACTGAGAACCACAGGCGGCTTCAATTTTCACTTGTTTATAACTAAAGACTAAGACTCAGATCAAATTCTTCTCTCTTCCATATTTTGGGTTTTAGAATAACCCCTTTTCCCAATAGTAGCCGAGCACCCTGTACACATGCCATAGCAGAAGCAACGTACAGCTTTACAATAGGAATTTCTAGACTTTCATATATCGAGATGAAAAACACAAAGAAGGACAGTTATAGAAACGAGCAAAGATACCTTTACATTTCCCCGTATTAGTAATGCTGTTGGCGCATGATTATTGGTTTTGCCGACGACACGTTCCTCCCGTACTCGGTCGAGCAAAACCCGAGAGTATCTCTTTAACAGCCCATACACGACAGATTTAACGCATGTGCCGAACTAATTGGCCGGTGTTGCCGATGAAGTGCCTGCTCGAATCCTCTCCCCCGTTCCCGATTGCACGGTTATATGAATATTAATTTCTTCGCCTTTACACATAACGAATGACGTACACGCTCGTGAAACTCTCTTCTTTGATTATTTCGAGATGTAAATTGATGGAATAAGTAACATCCGATTTTCCTTTCACCTTATAACCACTTCTTTATTTCAGGAAATTGGTTTCCCTCTTCGATCTAAATAGATTCATTTATTGGATCATTAGAATCATCCATTATCCATTTTATTATGTTATTTATTTGTCCATATTTCACATGAAACTGCACTAAAGCCTGGTTTACCGATATTTGAGCTCACGAATTATGCTTTCGATTTGACACACTGAAGAATCAATATCTAGAAAATTAATAAATTATTTGACTGAATCACAAAAGCCACTTCTCACTTTACACTGCACACCCCATTGTTTCTGCATATGTCACGGAGATCTTTGGGTCCTGATCACGAAGTGCGGCGACTTATCTGCCACCTCCTTCTCCACCTCCGCATTTCGTACGTATGAAAGATCCACAGGAAGGGTTGGATATTGCGTGAGCGCTTATCAAGTGAAGAGGAAGACGGGAATGAGGATGATAGAATTCGACGCGGATTCCACTGCCGGACAGAAATAGAGAGGCCGCGCATCGAGAATACCATCGGTTCACATGCCGTATTACGATCCACCAGTACACTCGTGATTCATTTGTGCAAAGCGAATATAAATTCACAGAATTCCATTTAATACACTATTTACGTGGATCGAGAACGTGCCATGACACAACAAAAATTCTATACAAAAGTGAGACAGCAGACAGCCATTTGTTAAAAAACAGATGCATTCGAATGAAACGGATAATATAATGCTTTATTGAAGAATACTGTCCGGTAACGTCAGGTAAGACTTTTTAACTTTTATAATGTGGTTATTATTTATTGATAAAAAATGTGAATGTGAATAATCAAAAATTGAATTTAATTCTGATTTTAATTCGGAATATGTTTGGGATGGTGTTCTGAATAAAGGAAAAAGGATTAAGGAAAAATGTCTAATTTGATTTCGCTTAATAAATGGATTAAAAAGAAATCTTAATATTTTTATTTTCTGATCCTTCACCAAATGTCCAAACTTAGCATTAGAATTTAATTTAAGAACCTATGCATCTTAAATTATATGTAGATCTTTCAAGATATAGCTGATGAATTAATTTTGTATTTGACAATGGTGATTCAGATTAAATTTCGGAAAGTTTTCATGAAAAGTTTTTTGATCAATAAATGGATGGAAACAAATCTTAATATTTTTATTTTACCTGGGATGGTATCTTTTGCAAAATCTAATCTTTGAGTTCTTCGCTTGGTATCTTTTGCAAAGGGCTCGTACGAGCTCTACGGTTTAATTAATTTGGATATTTAATTTATTTTAATTTAATTAATTTGAAGTGGTTCCGATTTGAGCTTCGATTCAGTGTGACTGTGATTCTGGTTTCTGACATCGATTCTGATTAGGATTGTGGTCTGGATTTCCATTCTGACAGTTTTATTACCCTGATTTCAATTCAGTGTCTGATGGGGCTGGTGTTTTGATCATGAATCTCGTTTGCAATCTGCATTCCGATTTGGATTATCGTTTTGATTTTGGTTTTTAAGAAGGAAGAAAGTACAGTTATGTACATTGTTAGTAATATCGTGGCTGTATCGATTTAGATCACTTTCATAATTAACACCGAAAAATGTTAATTACAAGCCATTCCTGATTTCCACTGATTATTATATGTATAAATTCTGTCTCTAATTATTGTATTATTTCTTTGTATAAGTGCGATGTTGATTGTTTTGTCATGATCCCAAGATTAGTTAATCGAGTTTCAGTTAGGACGTTGATTGTGAAATTTTATTGCAGCGCATTTGCATAAAGCAATGAACAGTAGGGGAACGAGTAACGAGGAAAAGTGAATTAAATTGAAAGAACGGCAAAGAGAAAGTTGAGTGTCTTAATAGGCACTGATTGTTGCTTGCGCTTATAAATTTATGTAACAATGCTCTCGTTACCTTTTAACGTATTGCCCGGAAGAAAGTTCATAACTAGTCACTCTTAAAACTTCATGCAAATTGGGTCCTAAAACCCGCAGGCTTCAATTCTACTTCATGCGAAATACCACAACAATAGAGATGAAGAATATAACAAATTTCTGCGTTATTAGGATAACTACACAATTAACAAAATAAATTAATTAATTGCTTCCTTTTTACGGGAATTTTGCTTAATATAAATATCGTTATTTGTCGTCGATTAATAGTTGCAGATCGATGGAGAGTATTTCCCAATAGAACAAGTCAAGCTTAGGTTCGGGTGGTCTAAGAGAGAGAGAGAGCGTGCTGACCAATTTGCACAGTTGCCTTCGACCTCTAGGTGATTTTGTGTGCGAGGGCGACCCTGATGATTATCCCGTGGACCGTAGACTGAACCCATCGTAAACGTCGACGTCACGAAACAGACGCCACCCACCCACTGGATACGATTTCCTCGGCTTCTTTGTTCGCTTCGTTCGGGACGAAAAAGAACCATAATGGGGGCTGAATAAGTATAACAATCATACATCTAATTTGTCATAATTGGAGCTGAGAAATAACTGTTATTCGAGACAACAGAATGTCTGGCGACGATTATTAATAAACAACGAATCTTTGTGCAAAATAATAAACCATTTGGAATGTCGGTATTAAATCAATTTTTTATTAATCCTGTAAATTCCATATCTCAATGAATGCATAAAATCCGGTGTTCAGTTGTTACTAATTACATTAGGAAAATGTAGGAATGGAAGATGAGATATAGCAAGTTATAATAAGCAGTCGTAATAAAATTGAGTCTCGTCTAGTATCAGTCGTTATCGAGTGACGTCGTACGTCCCTGGTTGGATTAGAGCGGATGATCGACATAATTAAAAAGCACCGTTATCGAGTGACAATGTACGCTGCGAATTATCAGCGGTTTGACCTAGACAAATAAGTTTCGATGCAGGACGTGGCTCCGATAAGTTCGGATGGTCTAAGAGAGAGAGAGAGAGCGTGCTGACCAATTTGCACAGTTGCCTTCGACCTCTAGGTGATTCTGTGTGCGAGGGCGACCCTGATGATTATCCCGTGGACCGTAGACTGAACCCATCGTAAACGTCGACGTCACGAAACAGACGCCACCCACCCACTGGATACGATTTCATCGACTTCTTTGTTCGCTTCGTTCGGGACGAAAAAGAACCATAATGGGGGCTGAATAAGTATAACAATCATACATCTAATTTGTCATAATTGGAGCTGAGAAATAACTGTTATTCGAGACAACAGAATGTCTGGCGACGATTATTAATAAACAACGAATCTTTGTGCAAAATAATAAACCATTTGGAATGTCGGTATTAAATCAATTTTTTATTAATCCTGTAAATTCCATATCTCAATGAATGCATAAAATCCGGTGTTCAGTTGTTACTAATTACATTAGGAAAATGTAGGAATGGAAGATGAGATATAGCAAGTTATAATAAGCAGTCGTAATAAAATTGAGTCTCGTCTAGTATCAGTCGTTATCGAGTGACGTCGTACGTCCCTGGTTGGATTAGAGCGGATGATCGACATAATTAAAAAGCACCGTTATCGAGTGACAATGTACGCTGCGAATTATCAGCGGTTTGACCTAGACAAATAAGTTTCGATGCAGGACGTGGCTCCGATAAATCTTTCAGAGGAAACGAGGACGGTTAACGACTGTCATTGATACAAACTATCGGAGCATGGCAGCCAGGCTGGCTGGACGTGACTACACGCGATGACTACGTGGATGCAGCGAGATGTGAGAGAATCAAAATCGACACGGCAAACACCAGCGAGGATCGGAGCAAAACAAAGAAGCCGGTGCACCCTGCTGAAATAACGATCGCGCCTCGCAGGATTTATACGTCGACATAGGGAAGCGGCCAGGCAAAAAGTATTCGCTGTCAGTGACATTGCTTAGCCTCGTGTTATCTTTTCGCTGTGTTAGACGCAGCGAATATCGCGGGCGAATCTCGATTCTCTACGATGCGGAATGATCGAGGTGCCGACGATCGATGGGGATCGCCCGACGACCAATTCCTTTATTACTCTTTTACGATGGAATTTTATGGAAATTCCTATTCGCTTGATTGCACAAATATTAAACATGGTTTGTACTTCACTAGTTTAAAAAATTTCTTTATGCGCGAAAAGCATCCGAATGCCTGCCATTCGGCGGCCGAGGAATGGCCTATCCAATATAATAATAGTGATAGTTATAAATAATCAAATAATATAATTGAAGAAAATTTTGAGACGGAATATTCTTGTAACAACTTCTTAGATAAGATGTTCTCAAAGTTCTGAGATAGGTCGTTCTTCCACTGAGTCGTCGAGTCGCTGTCAAGTTAAATTGAAACGCATTTGAACTTTCAATCAGTGGAACTGTTTATTTTTATTAGTAGACAATAACCATATCCTGAACTTTATTTCAATGTAATCGTTTAAGTGATAATTTGTCAGTGAAACAGGCAGTGTCAGCGAACGAATTACCCCGACGCATAATCGAAACTCGTCCCACTTAACGTCGATTTGGTCTAATTGCGGCGCGGGCTGCACCCTAGCCGTGAACCTCCGCGCCAGGAGCTTTCGATCACGATCTATGACAGCTATATACCTGGCGGATGCATAGATCGTTTTGCCGATAAATGCGTAACGCGCGCGTTAAATCACAAAGCGGCAATTTATGGTTCCACGCCGTCGCGACGATTCTATTTATAATTACGCGTAGCCGAGGGAACAGAGCACACGATAGGCCCTACGCGGCTCACGGAACCTGCCTGTCCACCTTTCGGAATCGTCGTTTTCTCGATTTTTCCCGATGGTTTATGGATCGATGTCGTTTGCAGATCGCGATTCCTATCGGCTCCGCGGCCCTCGCCGACGAGAAATGACCCGGAAAGCTAACCGATAAAGGGTTTTTAAATGGTACCCGTACAGATTAGACGATAATCGATCAGACTGGTTACTTACAATTAGATTGACGATGTAATTTAGATAGCCTTATAAAGTGCGTTTAACTATGCCACGAAATGTGTTTGCGTGCTGCGATTTGTGTAGGAGCCAACGGAATAATCAAAATGCAAATTCCACGTAGGCAGCGAAGACCGGAGTAATAAGATTGTCTATTAGAATAGTAGAGTTCTAACGTTAGAAGTATTGCAATCTTGTGTTGCAAGCTTATTTGTCATTAATTTCTTGTCACACAAAACACTCGTACTGGACGATTAATCATATAGAGTGATACGCAGGGTGGGTCGGAAATTTTAATCATTTTTTATTACAATAATTGTTGAAAATCCTCCTGTTGTTACACGGGTTCCTCAATTGATTTGGAACATGTTTGCTGAGCATATTTAAAAAATGTAACACTTCCACGTATCTAATACAGTTACAATTTACCTGATACTGATAGCTTACCATTCATCATTCTAGTTTAGTAATTCTTGACGCGTGAGCCAAGTCGAAACGAATGTACTACTAGTCACAACATGTTCGGCAATGGGAGGAAAGTGAAATCAGCGTTGTTACCTACATATATTGACCGAATAATGGATTAACTTTCTTCACTTTCCTTAATCTCACATAATCGTCGCGTGGTCGCACCTCATTTACCGAATTCACATTGTTACGTGCCGTCTAGACATAGGAGAGCAAACCGTACCCGTAAATAACTGTTCCAACTTTCTAATTGCTGATAACTGTTAATATTTTCAATTTTTGTATCATTTATTTTCAGAGTCTGTATTCAGTAGAAAATGCTGTACTATTAAAAATATGCAATTCCATTGTGTGATTAATTTTCAAATTTAAGAAGCGTTTTACCAAAATATTTCAGAGATCCAAGAAACCATTCGTTTAATTATAGTAAGAGGCTAAAAATATGTGAGGCTTGTTGTCAAATAACCGAGTCTTAAAATGACGAAGGTATGTACACGAGAGCGAGGGAAAATGTGATCTAGACGCATGCTTTAAACTCATTAGCAGCGGAGAACGAACACCATATCACTGTCATCTTGTCACCAACTCCGGTCTCACCAGCTCTGATCTTTTGCCTCAATCAACATTCACCTTTTAAGATTTCTTTTTGCAAAACTAACGACGTTTGACGCGCCTTTCACCTTAGCGCTCTAGAGATCCAATGTTTTGCGGTCATTGTTAAAATCCTTTCGGTTTCTGTACAGACTGGTTAAAAAAAATCACCGCAGTACATGACGTGAAAGTAAAATTGGCCAGATAAAAAATTACTGAGAGAAATAAGGAATTCGTTTCTCCGTCTTTAATTTAGAGAAACTTATATATCAATTTTCCCCATGAATTTTACTTTGATAAACTATCGTATTGATGACATAGACATATTATGAAATATATTATGTATCAATATATGATCTATATTATGAAATTTGCTAATATTACGACGTAATGGCAATAATAGTTATATTTTTCTAAGTATTCAGCGGTAATTCTAATGCATTTTTGTGAATGATGCAAAATACAAGAAATCCTTCTTGTATTTGAATGATAATAAGTACATATAATTCTTTGTATAAAAACGAATTATAATATTTCTATAATAACAATATGTTGTAAGATAACATACAGTATCTTTGCATTTTTCGCATACGAACAAATTATGATTCATCTCAGGTGATACACGATGACAATATTACTGTAGGTATTCAATTCATACGGTACTCATCTATCTGTAAAAGATTCTATAATACGACAACGAGAACGGTGCATGCAATTTCCTGCAAGCAGATTTACGATCCACCCGTACGATTTCTCGAACGCATAACCAGGTCACAATCATGTCGACACTTCCTGCGGAACGTGTACCTGGAGCAACGGAATACCCTCAGACAATCTTGATGTAAATAACGCATGCACATTCGTCAACGAAACCCGGTGCCAGGTTTGCAAACAATACAACTCGGTGTTTCAGTGTAATTCTTTTCTTTCATTCAATTAAGTACACATCATCTGGGCATTGTTATCATCAGTGGCACCTCACTTTCAAGCGTGATTCTGAGCATAAAATGTTGGACAAAAGTAATGTCCATGCATTATAAGCGCGCGGCGAACTCCTTTGTTATTGTTCCTAATTCTTAACCACTGTAGATGAATACATGTAATTTGCTAAGCGTTTATTTGCCAGGAATGGTGTGACACACAATAACGTCAGGAAAGTAATGTGAATCAGATCGTATCCGACATCTATTTTCAACAATACCAGGTGTCCTCAATTAAAATTAATTACAGTTCTTCTGCAGACTCACGATGAACAAATATAATTTCAAGCATCTTTCACGTGCATAACGTATTATTCATTTATCGTGTGATTTGCCAATTAAATAAATTGCTGAAAGTCATGTTCTAATTTTTAAAACGATTTAATAAGAATTCTTCGCTGGCTCTTTGTTACCTGCCTTTGCTAATTTGTAATGATCAAGGAAATCTTTGTAACGTTTTCTTGATATTATACAATACAGAAGTGTACGCAACGTCCTTTGTGAAAATATTAGGAAATTTCGTGGTAATTGGCATCTACAATAATGGGAATTGTTTTCATTCACTGACTGAAATGAGAACGACATTCTTAAACTCTTTTTCTGACTCATTAATATTTTACATTCATTAAAATCCTTTTGCTTCCCGTTTAATTAACCGTGACAAATACGAACGAGCCTTTTTTCCACGCTATCATCACATCTGAGAGTATAAAATTAAGGTTTTAATTCCTTCAGTACTATCATAAAATTGTACACGTGCTTGCCGCAAAATCTACAAACACAGAATAAAAATTGTTCGTTCGACGTAAAATCACAAAGGAATCTCATGGATTACCTTGGAGAACTACCATGAGGTAAGAACCGGAAACTACTCTGAACTACGGTTATTCCGTTGAAGGTGAACTTCTCGCGTGATTCCTTCACCCGCACCCGCCAAACTTTCTCCATTGTCGATTTGATCGATCATTATTGTTACAATACCGGCGGTGATAAAACCTATGCAACAAGCCGTGCGTTTCTACCTTGTCACGGGTCAAGATGTCTTGTATCGATATTTTTATCAGAATCTCGAAAATAATAGACTCCTGTTTTCACAGACTGTACGTGGTTAACTCCTGAGCGTAGAACGAGAACAGGGTTATAATTATTACATAAGGCGAATATAATACGCAGTAACAACAGTGCGAGATTTACGCATGAACTACTTCATGAATGTAACGTACACGCAAGCTTTACCGCCTATTTGAGTCTTTACCTCGTGCATTCCTGGACCAAGTCTGCCGATCTTCGATGGCTCACTATTGACACGCGGAGTGGGTATTAAAATGCAGAGACTGCTGCTGTTACATGTACACTTTCTGGAGCAACAATGCCCGAACTGGACAATCTATTTTTAAGACGCAAGCACGTGCCCCTTTCACGAGATGAAAAATTACTATCAGGCACGGTGAACATTATATCATTGAAAAAAGTGTTAGACTGAAAAACTAATGATTGATGCCCGTTGATTTTACATCGAAACAATTCATATAATCCTTTTTTAACAGATATTCCACGGTTACGCAAGCCGCTGATAAATTCAACTTTGAGAAATTGAGTAATAGAAAACGTACCAGCTGAAAACATGTGTAAAATAATTGACCGGTATAAAATATTGTAGTCATTAGCGTACACCGTGGTGTGGTGCATTTGCTCGTTACAGAAATACTGCTAGAGGCAAATAGAAAGTAACATTATTGTGAAAGCGAAAAATTACAAAATGCATCAAAAATTGTATAGATTATCTAATGTTAATACTCGTGGTGCTGAATCCGCGATATTTCCGAGGCAAGGGCATTATCAGTGCGTTGTCAATATGTCAAGACTGTTCCGTTAATAACTAGGTAATTTCAGCTTGACAGAAATTATTCTCATTACCTTGTTACAGCCGTTAGCGTAATTCTTAGCAAACAAGTCTTCTCTTTACAGTAATCTGGCTTCCTTTCACGATGCAAAAAATTCCGCACAGATATGTATAATGTATGTACATTGTACATGTACATGTATGTACACGTAAGCAAAACTAGTTACATCAGACGAACGTTCGTAGTTTTCCTAATACGATTACATCTTAATTAACTGGATAATTTTAATTGCATTTGAAAAATGCAAGAACAAGCTTAATTAATCAGTTCCACACTGGTACACCATTAAGTCTACGTTCGCGCAACAACGTTCAAAACGTAGTGTAAGTGAACAAAGTAATCTTGTTACTTATTTGTGGAAAAATTACGATAATTGGGTGTCTTTACATAAGAACGTAACAAAAAACTTAATTGCTACCACCAAAAAACAGCTTTGTTTGTGTAACAAGCTACGATAGCTAGTCGATCGTCATTAAACGGGAACCAAGTAATCTATTCTGTATTCTTGTTATTATGATCTACTATAGCTCCTCGTGCGTGGTTCCTCAAGTGTAGAGTGCATACAGGGAAAATGATATAAGAAGCGAATATGGGCGTATTGCAATTGACCAAGGCTCACGGCGCGGCGTTACACTAGAAGAATTCCACGATTTTATCGTGGAACATTAGCTGTAACGAAGCGTCGGGAGTAACGCGATATAATTATATTTATCGTGGATAACGTTCCTTTCCTTTTTTCGTCGGGATCTGACCTCGCAATAATATAGGTTGTCCCAGGAGTCGTGGTACAATCAATCAAATGATAATTTCACATACAAAGATTATTATGAAAGGAATACTATTTTTTCATTTGAGATTTGATTCATGGAAAAAATGAGTTCGGAGACCCGTTAGGCTACAAAGTTTTCATGTACAGTTTTCAAGCTTCCTTGCCAAATACCCTCTTTGTTCTATTTTTTGATTGCCTTGTCAGCTGTACTACGACTCTTAGGGGAATCTTTATAACGCACAAGAAATCCGACGTACATGTCTTCGAGGAATGATGAATTGTTCACGAATGCCCGATCGATCTGGACGACATGGTATGCTCGACCGCGTTATCGATCTTTGGACCACCGGCTAAACCCAGGAGCGCACCACAAGATTAGAGACTTCCGGGTCACCATTTTACTGCTATGTACAGTTGAGTTATCGAAATAAAAAAAGAAAGATTTTTTAATAAAATAACTAGACTAAAGTTAACATCCTTAAAGAATTGATTACGGTTTACATCCAACTGCTCCCAGTAAGTTCATGAGTAAGTCATCCTCATACATTTTTCCTGAAATAGAATCCTCTGTATCCTTCAAACTTCCTAAGAAATTTCTGTGGGACATCAAGAACTGTCTATAACAGACCAGGAACTGATTTCTATCTCCATTCTCAAACAAAGAGTTTCCTTTCCGGTTAGTAAACGTGAGTAGAATATGTCATAAGAAAAGAATCAGTCACACGCTTCACTAGGTATGATTACCGTAAAAATAATCGCTCCATGATATTCTTTTCTCTCGCTGATATGAACACCCTTGAAATTCTATCAGTTTTTATTTGAAAAAAAAAAAACGTGATAAATAGCTTTGTGACGTTAAACCGTTATTGAACCAAGAAACAAATAAAACCGAGGAAATCACGATTTCCGCAGTCCACACGAAAATTAAATTCTATATGCGTCCGGACAGTTTAATGTACAGATACTCGAAAAGACGGCAAACGTTAGAAGCCAACGCGGTTTATCGGTGAACGTGGCTAAAGCGTATGCACCCTACAGTTTCGCCGGCTGGAGGGCGTACCGCAACGAAGACGGTAGTTTCATCATTTTTCAAAGCTTATTGGTTACACACCGCGAGGTCAGACTTCTGACAAGGAAGCGAGACGAGGGCGTTGGGCGGAGCACGTCTTTCTGCTCTTTCAGGAAGACTATCGGCAACCGCGAGTCGAGGAATTCCCTGACCGATGTTTCAGACCGAACATAATGCATCGTCCGGGAACGTTTCTCCGCCCGTATCGCGGCTGTGGAAACGTGAGAAAAAGTTTCCGCACCGCGCGTACGTACATAGGTACGTACTATCCGAGGTACCCGGGACCCTGCGAGTGTAACTTACAAGAAATTCCGGCCGTGATTGCATAAACTTTTCGCGGAGATTACGCGCGCCTAATAATTTCGAACGTTTCGATTGTTATGTCATCGAACGATTACGCTGGAAACACCTTGCACGTGTTAATTGCTGTTGGAACGCCTCGGAGCGTACGCGGAACAGGGCTCATGATGTTTATTGCTAGCCATTGCCAGCGACGCGTTACAAATTAGATTTTCCGAAGGCAATATTACACGTCATTAGACTGTTAATTCGCGGGGCGAGCCTATAGAACACGTGAGCCGACTGTTAGATTTCTCTGCCGGTATGCCGGCACGTTGATACAAATTAATGTTACAATAGGCGAAACGGGAATACACGTGTGCGCGCAGATAACACCTTTGCGCGATTCCCTCGGAACCGCGAATTCAGTAATATAATTCGCGTAATTACCATTCGAGCTACTTGGTATTCCGTGTGCCGCGCCTCGATGCGAAATCATTTCTCTCGCTCACGTTGCGAAAGAACGATCACCGGCGAAATAAAACGCGCCGCGTGTACGATACAAAAACCGTTCGTCCGGTACCTAATGAAATCGAAGCTAAAATATATTTATTTTTATCAATTAAAATTTTTTCCTACGATTAACCCTTTCGCTTCGAGCGCCGCTTATAAGCGGCGTCTACAACATGACCTATGGATACCTGTCCGTACAGTGGCAGTACTTCGACGGACCAGACTGCCGAAGCGAAAGGGTTAAACATTTCATTATCTGTATCCACGAATGACAGCCACCGTCTCTTGATGCTGTACGTCCCCCTACCCGCTAAGACTAAGACTTCGAATGATCGCTGGTTCCGTTCGCAACGTGTCCTCGCCGAACTCAGGCGTCGGTAGCGTGAAAACGCGGAAACGGCGAAACAGGGTAAAAGCACCGAGGAGAGATTCGTAAAGAGTGCCAGCCTTATGGGACCTTGCGGCAGAAGAAAACATGGTAGGAATCGTTGCACAAGCGTTAACAGATCATAGAAAGAGATGTTAGAGATACGTATGAATGTATCGTAAAAGTAGTTAAATCCTGATTAACACTTTATCGACTGGTCGTTTTTGAGGCTGCCATTCACTAAGTATCGGCTTAATTCTTAATTCTTTGTGCTTATTCCTTTTGTTTAAAGGAATGTAATTTTATTAACATTTATACTTTATTTTTCATTTATTTTATATAATAAAAGGCTTTATGAACTAACATACTAACATGAAATATATTCAAAATAATATTAATTCAATTTTTTATTAATTTAATAATTCGATAGCCAAAAGCCGATTAATAGGCTATCGGTCGATAAGCGTTGGCAATCGAAAAGCCGATTAACACATTCGCGACCGCTGACATGAATTCACGTCATTTTAAATTTTATTTATTATTTCTAAAGCAAGTATACAAATTATAAAAATCTTTTGATCTGAAACAACGCATAATTGCAACATTCATATTTCAAAACAAATTTTATCATTTTTATCCTTGTTTTAACAATACAAGTTTGCGGCAACCTGTTTCAGAATTTCATTATTTTTGCCGGTACTCAGTATTAGAAACGAAAAAAATTTGCCGGTCGCGAATGTGTTAATAGCATAGCGGTCAATAAAGTGTTAATAAACGAATAAAAATATGTGCCAAAGTAGTCGTGCTGAGGGATTTCATAGATCTGTTTTACGACGCCAGGCCCCCTCGGGCACCTTTTGCCAGCCGCGCTGTTAACACAGGGGCTGGCACTCTTTACTAATCTCTTCTCGATGGTAGAAGTACGGTAATTTTCCCGTTCGATGCCTCAGTCTTTCTCGACGCGCGACGCGTAGACTAAAACGGAGTGCGGAAAACTGTCTGCGAGCTCGCGAGTGTAAGCATCTCGAGGGGGGAACGCGCGCGGGGTGGAGAGACAGGGACACGCGACTCGTTAAAACGCGTCGCGAAAAAAAAGAAGCCGGCTAGCATTGCGTGCGAGGGCGTGACGTCGATAAAACGTTATTTACAGCGCCTCTCGCTGGACCTAGATGCTCCTCTAAGGGACAGCGGTGTCGGAGTCGAAGCGCACGTTATTCCCGCGGTTACTGGCGTAAATTATCCAGCAACTTACCGGGAATATTTCACGGCGTTGACGGTAAACCTTGCGTTAACGTCCGACTCGCTTGTCCGCGTGAATTTACGACCGGTGTCCACGTTCGTGCACGATGCGCGCAGCTTTTTCGCGGTTCGCCTTTTAGATCTACCTAGTACCTAAATAGGTACGCGCCACGAGCGGGCTTGTAATAGATTTTTGCAACTTTTTTAATCGCGTCTCTTCAGCACGTGTTCGACGCGGGGTGGAACGAGCTCGCAGATGGCCCGGCGGCGGTGGCGGCGCGACGTTCACGCGTTCGCGATATTTAAACGACTCACTCGAATTCACGAGCGTACGGACAATTTGGATGAAGTCGTTGAAAGCATAAGCTAATGGTCCACCTATTCCCGTTGGCTTAAGTGGATCTGAAATAACACGAACTCCGGAAGATGGGAACGCGTGTTTTCAAATGCCTACGGGCTCGTTTATACTGGTGAGCCATTTAACAATGCGGAGAACGGCTGAAGAAGCGAAATTTTTGATGAATTTCCGAACGGAAGATACGAGTGAAGCAGAGAGGAAAAAACAGGCTAAGAATTTTTTACTTCGCCGCGGCTACGAAGAAATACACGACGGCGCGTCTTTCGCGAAGGAAATCAATAAACAGCTCGTCTCTCGGGCAAGTAACTCGCATGACGAAAATCCGTTGTGGTTAAGAAGCTCGTAAATGAATGCGCGTCGAAGTACTTTCATCGAGCGGCGAGAAACATTGTCGGGGCCCCGACGCAAATGGTACAGAGCTTTCGTTGTAGCGACGCACGCTCCCGGTTATCTATCACAATGGAAACAGAGGCGCAATTAATTCCGAACTACTGGCCGTTGTTCTCCGTATTCATAGCACGGTACTTCCTACCGTTAATGTCCCTAAGCGATCCCCGGCCACCGTACGAAAATTCCAACGGAAGCAATCCGACATCGCAATAAAACTATTTCTAAACTATTATTGCTTCAAGTAGAG
>SHCU01000187.1:206071-227836 GCA_004307685.1 Ceratina australensis | reverse complement strand
ATCAGCATACAATTTTCTAAACCAATTCTGACACGCGCGTTCCGTTAATCGTCACCGTGAACTTCACATATGTCTTTGCGAGCCTAAGTCGCTTTCTTGCCTTTATGAAAATAAAAAAGTAAATATGTTTAAAATATTCATGTTTGTGCTCCGTATTAAATTGAAAACGTAATCTAAGAATCGCAAACAAAAAGTGTCAACTAACAACTGTCAAAAGACAAATATTGTAACTTTTTAACAAAGGCGTAACAAAACAATAAACGTTACCCATTTGTACAAACCGAAATTACTTTCTTACCAACCCAATATTATATTTTCCTTTTATTTCATTTTCCTATAAATGCATCACAATACTTTATTAATTATTGTGAAGAGAAATCTCTTACCAGGGTGGATAAGCTCCTCTCGGTGACGCCCCGCCAGCTCTGATCTGCTCGTTGACGTAACCGCTTCTAGGCACGTTGAGAGCGCTCCTGATACCCACGCTGGACCCGTCCAGAGTCCCCGGTCCCGGTTTCGGGACATGGCTGCTGCAGTAGACCTCCTTGTCATTGATCGTGTGCTGGTTGTTGTAGTAGGTCTTCAGGGTCAGCTTGGTGCCGCAGATCGCGCACTTGAAGCAGCCCGCGTGAAAGAACGTGAAATCTTTCAGCGGACCTACCCTGTCCACCTGATACACCGTTTGATTGCACCTGAGGCACGTGCTCTCGTAGAAATTCGGTCGGTACATCCTTTCCCCTCGTCGAGCTTCGTTTCAGTCGATTACGCTTAACCGTGTCCTCAGAACCCGCTGTTCCTTGCCTGCGTCGTGACTCGCGTCCTTGATAAAATACCGCCAAGTTGTAAATGGACATGTACAGATAATAAATCGGTTGTTCGTATAAAGGCAAGATAGGAGAGAGCAGAGTGGCAACAGGTCGAGTAGGGGTATTGATTACTTAGAAATAGGAATTAATTGTGTAAAATAAAAATATATTATAGAAAAAATAAAAAATATTATAGGGATACAAATATATTTATATTATGATTTATAAAAAAGTAATTGAATTGTTAGAATTAAATAGAAACCCCTGCTTATTTGATTTTTGGCTGGAGTTTTTATATTACGTAAATTACTAGTTGTTAAGAATTATAAGTTAAATTAAATTGCAGGAATTATTTTTGTGCCTGGAGTTTATCGTATGTAACAGCAAGAGTCAACGCAGCATAAAGGCTTCGCTGCTACTGCTACTGATAATAAATCAGAGTTTTTCAAGGTGGTGGTTAATTGTACGATACGATATATTCAATTATCGTTTGCCGATTTTGCCACGAAGTATTGTGATTATACAGTGAATTATGGCCGGGTAAACAGGATAGGATTTATCATTTCTATTAGTTGAACGATATAATCCGGTAAAATGTGCGGTTTAATTGGCGGTAATTACCGTAATGCAAAGGACGCGTGCGCGCGTGCGTGAATCAGACCGAGGCCGTTTCTTAACTACCAATAATTATATCCCCAGGATGTTTGAGAAACAGAGAGAGGAGAAAAACAAACGGCGTACAAGAAAACGTCGAACGATACCATCGCGATCATGCGAAGATTGAAAAATGGATAAACCAAAACGAACGAGTGACCAGGCCGCCGACACTTTCCTGCTTGCCTTTTGCAACGGGCCCGGATTGCCAATACTTTTCACAGTGGGCGAATGGACGATTGCAACAGATTTCGCGGGAGCCCACCGTGCATACGTCCCTTCTAATATAAGGATTTTCACACGCGAGAAACGATACGCTGCTTTACCGTTACCAATCACTTCTTCGAAATCGCATTTCTTTTTATTCCATGCCCTCTTTCTGTAGTTTCCTATATCTGATATTCTTGCGGTGAAATAAGGATTTACCAAAGATTAGAAATCATCCGGCCTACCAAAAAAAAAATAGAAAAAATATTCTAATACCAAGTATCATTTTAACATTAAACCTACCACGTATGGTCAAAATGACCCCGCATAAATTCTTCTGTATAGAATATGGTTTTATCATATCGTTAAAATCGTACTTCTGATCTAAAGTGATACCAAACTAAAACACCGATGTTAACATTAAATAGCACTCAAATGCGAAAAATATTAAAATAATGGTGTGCAAGTTCTGTCGGTGTGAACATTTTTTAAGATTTTTTGCTAGATATTTAACAAGAGATATCTAGAGATTCAGATTGGGACAGAAGATTGAAGACTGTCATAAAACATTTTCTGTTAAATGACCCATTGGCCATTTTTCCTTCGAGAAACCATTTGACCACGTTATTCGTCTCTTTATGGAATTTCATCACAGTTTATTTACTACGCTGCGAGATTTCCCTTTTCTCTTTACAATTCCTTATGCAAAGTCCATCGCAGGCCACAACGGCGATTACGTCAGACGGTTAGCGACCATGCACAACAATACCGTAATAAACAGAGTACAGCCCGGTATACCACGCATCAACGAATTCGCGGTGCTTTCCGTTCGCCGCGACACGCACTGATTCTTTTTTTCAGCTGCCTTTCAGAACCGCGATCCTTCCCCCGAGACGAAAATTCCCGATGAAGATGGACGTGCTGGAAAGTCCTTCTTCCAGAGAACGAGCACGTCCTCGCGTTGGAGAAAGCATTTCGTCCAGAGCCTTCATCGGATTGATATACGAGTCTTACGACCGACGCGAAATTCATACGCTGACCATTAGACCATATGTACAAATAGATATGGCTTATCATACCCCATAATATAAGCTATAATAGATAATTCATAATTATAGAATAGAAAAATAAAGAAATACATTTTTTAAGCCCAGCAGGACAAGGATGACTAATAAACATTTCTTCATACAAATATAGAAGGTGGTCCAATAATTATTAGCATCTAGAAAATAATATTTAATCAGCTTTCATTTCTAACATCTTAACATTATAACAGAAAAATTAAGAAATAGATTTCTCAAAAAACCCGTGTCTATGTGTACATATGGTCTAAACGCTGACACCCTTCATACATCGATTAAATAAAATTATTTGTCTCGTACAGTGTTTATCAACTTGAAATTGAAGTATAACGTTGCAGCTACGCGGAAGTCGTTAGTTAGTACGCAGGTGAACGTTCATTAAGTTAACCGAGAAGTAGCGAACATTTGTATTTCATGTTCGACGGTAACAGTCGTAAACGTTCGCGGATGCTCGTAAATTACATGTGCATTTCGTTCTTCTTTTTTCTCCCCTCCGCGTATCATGTCTTGTTTACGAGAAAAAAAGCAAAACGCCAGTGCGGCTTTTCGTAATCGCGAGAGATCTTGCCGCGGCCGACTAGAGACCAGCGTAGGGACTGTGCGTGCACTTTAATCACGCGTTGCGCAACGCCCAAAGAGGAAATCGGTAACGAGTAAAATGCGACACTTCCAATTAAGTATACATGTACTCGCCGGTTTCCATTCATCGTCTGACGCGTGCGTAATCGACAATTTCAACACGGATACCTGCGCTTGCACGCACTCCTCTGTGCCAATCGTTGGACAATCTAAACTTCGCAATCGAACAAGATAAAGATATGGTAGAGCATACGTGTACAATCGATATTAAGGTAATGTATGGAACAATCCCATAATGGGATAACGTTCGTAATGTCGGTAACAACTTAATTTTCTGTGGAATGTTAGACGGCTTAGTTTACTGGTCTGTGACAAGGAATTAAAAAAGGTTAAAAAAGTTATTTCAGAGGGACTAGTAAAAGATATCAGTTTCATCATGGTTAATAATTTAATTAGGGTAATCCTGTTTGCAGATCTAAATAAGGTATCAGGTAAATAAGGTATTATAGAATTTCATACGAAGTGATCAATGATGCTGTAAGCTAGAAAAGATTTGAAATGAGGCAAATCGCAGGTTTTTACGACTTTTGGTCAACGAAGATAAATAGCGATAAAAGTTTTTAATGCTCATATCATTTTTCGTATAATTCAGATCGATAAATTAAACGTTTTAAATTTTCGTTAGGGAATACCATCGAAATCGTAAAAAAACATTTTACTGTCCTCTTTATGAGTTTGGCCAATAAAAATTTGTAGCGAATGTTGATACATCACGTAGTAAATTAGTTTTCTTTCATTCCACAAAAAGCATGTTGTTCTGTGTGTTGTTACAAATGATGTTACAAAATGCGTCATATTTGTTACAGACATATTATAAAATGTGTCACGTTTGTTACAAACGGTGTTACAAACTGTATCAAAATTTGTAACAAAACATGTCAATTTGAATATAAATCGAAACTACTATTCCACCTCATCGCGCGCTACCTTTTCACCAATTTCGATCGTACGCCGGAGGACGTCTCACGCCCGTCCGCGAAATTCGCGACGTCACGCATGTGAAAATTATTTATTGAATTCCTCGCGTCGTTTATCACTCGATAATGCCTGCTTGAATGCCCGGTGTGTCCCCATTCTTGGCCACCTTCTCTTAAGTATTTACGCTGGCCGCGCACACGTATCTAGGTACGTGCATTGGCCACGCACGCGTGCGCACGCGTTTCACAGACGCGTACAGGCATACACTCGGGTACACGCCACGTAATTCTGTGTATTTTAAAGGAAACGAGAAACATTATCGAGGTGAACCGATGGACACGCGACTCTCGATTCCGTTCGAAGCGGATGCGTCGAGCTAACGGCTTATCGTCCGAAGTCGCGATATTCCCGTGTCTGCGACAGTTCGTTTGGTTACTTAACGCGCGCGGAAGCACCGGTGAATAGCAGGCATTCCATTGAACGGGCGCATCGAAATGGCCCGGTACACGTTGCACAGGTTTCACTCGGTCTCCTCCCAATCAAATTATTCTTTACTCTAAAATCATGTTCGAGATCGAACACGTGTATCCATCGATTAAATCAGAGTCTCCCGGTACGAACGAACAAGGCTTAAAGCATCGTTACGATTGAACTAAAACCGCAGGATAATCGGTTGGGGAATGAAAAAAGTCCGAGTTCACCAGCAAGGCCAGATTCCCTCGTTCCCACCACGAACGACCCGGAACGATATACATACATATATCAACGTGCATACTCACGTTCTCATGCTTCCATGTCCAGCAGCGTGGTCCACAGGAAACCTCGACGCACGTTCCGCAGCATCTCTTCTTTCACCACAGTTCCCTTCGACACGATTTACTTTCTATCTTAAACAAATGTACTGTTGGCCCGTTTACCGTCGGCGAACTTCGACACTGTTGAAAATCCGCGCACGATAACCGGGTTCCCCTGAGCTCGCGTCCTCGACGAGCATTAAAATCACCAGGTGCCCGACGATACACCGACGCACTCGACGTACGGAACCTCGACGATTCCGGAAACGGATCCACCTGTCAGCCAGCCGGGACGTGTACGTCTGGTTTCGTATAGATCGACGGCTCGTGACGTTTCAACTTCGGGTCAGCACCGGACGTATAGCCGCGAGTCGACCTTCCCGACGACTGAACGTCTCTGGCACGGTTCTTTTTCGGTAGGTGTCCGCCACCTGGAATGAGGTCTCGCACACCAACCGAGGCGGCCACGCGAGAGGTCGAACCTGAATATATCGCCACCTGCCTCCTTCGACGTTCCAGGAAGATCTGAGGTGAGAGGGACGGCCATTTTGAGGGACCGTACGGCACTCAGGTGGCGCTATCGTTTGGAGAACTCACTCTTTTACCTGGCGTTCACCTGGTCTTCCTCACCTGCGACGAACCGCGTTCCTTTATTTCTTCATCTGTTTCTTCTATTATTTTCTCACGATTTTGGAAGTTAATCAATAATGAATTATATATAATTATATTATATTATATATTATATTATTAATTAAAAGAATGATGAAGAAATTATGTTGTTATAGGATTAATTGTTATGCCATGAGTTCTACGTCGGAAAATTGAAGTACATTTCGTTTGTATTATTTAGATTAATACGACCATCTTTTTAATCAATTTTTAATTACTTGCCAATTCTTTGAAAATTTTATTTAACATTTGATATCATGAAGTCTTATTTTTAAAACTCTGGTTTTAATTATGATGATTTTTTATTTATGCCCTCTCTTATTTTCTAATAGCTATAGAAGTTATGATTTTGTTACTATGATTTTATATTGTTTTTATGTTTCTGTCTAGTACAACTAATCACTAAAATTGACTGTCATACCATGGACTATTCCTCTATGTTGCCAAATGTAAACATTTCGTTCATTCAAACTTTCTAATTACTTGACAATTCTTTGAAGATTCTGTGCAATATTCGATACCTTGAAGTCTTATTTTCAACTAACACTAGATTTAATAATAATGATTTTAATTCCATTTCTTCTTTTATAAATCTTTGCAGAGCCTTTAAAAATTTTCATAACCATTTATTGCTCTCTCAGTAGATCAACTATACGTATGTATCCATATGTATTATAGAACTAATATGCATCGAGAAAGTTGAGTAGTTTTTTATGACTCTTTATATGTCATATCTTAACGTAAAGTTTTATATTTTATACTTAATTCTCATTTTGGTTTTATTACAGTACACCAATGGACTATATCTCTACTCTACTCTAGGATTTAATAAACATATATTAATAAATAATACATATAGTTTTATTTTCAAGTCCTAAACACATCCAATTTATAATATTAACAAAACGAAAAAGAATGGATCACGCACGAATGATTAGGAGTGTTCGGTGCGCAAGCTCTAATAAGATAACTACCAATCTCGGTAAACGCAGCCGAGGCGCAGTCTCCGCTTTCTTTTTTCAATCAACAAGCATCGATCAATCGATTGAACGAAAGTAGTGAACCACGTTCCAGTAAAAGCGAGAAACTGCCAGATCCTGTGACAATCGCCTGTTCACCCGGACGATTAATTATTTTCGAAGAAATTAAATTTCTCTCGAGGAAAACAATATTAGGATCTCTAAACGGGCGCTTTAACATTTCCTTGCAGAGATAGCTTCTCTATCTGTCCCTCGTACGTAATTTCTCGCCTACTTTTTAACAGCCAACTTTCACTGACGCATTCGAAGCACCGTTCGACGAAACGCAGTCTGACTCAAGTAGGTACTAACTGTTCATTTCGCGAGGACAATAAGCTGGTGACGAGACCTGTTCAATTGTATCGTTAACAAGTGTGTCAAAGAATAAAACAATGGAAACCTGCTTCGAATATAGTACAGAGCGAGTGCCCGTCCGCGAAATTCGCGACGTCACGCATGTGAAAATTATTTATTGAATTCCTCGCGTCGTTTATCACTCGATAATGCCTGCTTGAATGCCCGGTGTGTCCCCATTCTTGGCCACCTTCTCTTAAGTATTTACGCTGGCCGCGCACACGTATCTAGGTACGTGCATTGGCCACGCACGCGTGCGCACGCGTTTCACAGACGCGTACAGGCATACACTCGGGTACACGCCACGTAATTCTGTGTATTTTAAAGGAAACGAGAAACATTATCGAGGTGAACCGATGGACACGCGACTCTCGATTCCGTTCGAAGCGGATGCGTCGAGCTAACGGCTTATCGTCCGAAGTCGCGATATTCCCGTGTCTGCGACAGTTCGTTTGGTTACTTAACGCGCGCGGAAGCACCGGTGAATAGCAGGCATTCCATTGAACGGGCGCATCGAAATGGCCCGGTACACGTTGCACAGGTTTCACTCGGTCTCCTCCCAATCAAATTATTCTTTACTCTAAAATCATGTTCGAGATCGAACACGTGTATCCATCGATTAAATCAGAGTCTCCCGGTACGAACGAACAAGGCTTAAAGCATCGTTACGATTGAACTAAAACCGCAGGATAATCGGTTGGGGAATGAAAAAAGTCCGAGTTCACCAGCAAGGCCAGATTCCCTCGTTCCCACCACGAACGACCCGGAACGATATACATACATATATCAACGTGCATACTCACGTTCTCATGCTTCCATGTCCAGCAGCGTGGTCCACAGGAAACCTCGACGCACGTTCCGCAGCATCTCTTCTTTCACCACAGTTCCCTTCGACACGATTTACTTTCTATCTTAAACAAATGTACTGTTGGCCCGTTTACCGTCGGCGAACTTCGACACTGTTGAAAATCCGCGCACGATAACCGGGTTCCCCTGAGCTCGCGTCCTCGACGAGCATTAAAATCACCAGGTGCCCGACGATACACCGACGCACTCGACGTACGGAACCTCGACGATTCCGGAAACGGATCCACCTGTCAGCCAGCCGGGACGTGTACGTCTGGTTTCGTATAGATCGACGGCTCGTGACGTTTCAACTTCGGGTCAGCACCGGACGTATAGCCGCGAGTCGACCTTCCCGACGACTGAACGTCTCTGGCACGGTTCTTTTTCGGTAGGTGTCCGCCACCTGGAATGAGGTCTCGCACACCAACCGAGGCGGCCACGCGAGAGGTCGAACCTGAATATATCGCCACCTGCCTCCTTCGACGTTCCAGGAAGATCTGAGGTGAGAGGGACGGCCATTTTGAGGGACCGTACGGCACTCAGGTGGCGCTATCGTTTGGAGAACTCACTCTTTTACCTGGCGTTCACCTGGTCTTCCTCACCTGCGACGAACCGCGTTCCTTTATTTCTTCATCTGTTTCTTCTATTATTTTCTCACGATTTTGGAAGTTAATCAATAATGAATTATATATAATTATATTATATTATATATTATATTATTAATTAAAAGAATGATGAAGAAATTATGTTGTTATAGGATTAATTGTTATGCCATGAGTTCTACGTCGGAAAATTGAAGTACATTTCGTTTGTATTATTTAGATTAATACGACCATCTTTTTAATCAATTTTTAATTACTTGCCAATTCTTTGAAAATTTTATTTAACATTTGATATCATGAAGTCTTATTTTTAAAACTCTGGTTTTAATTATGATGATTTTTTATTTATGCCCTCTCTTATTTTCTAATAGCTATAGAAGTTATGATTTTGTTACTATGATTTTATATTGTTTTTGTGTTTCTGTCTAGTACAACTAATCACTAAAATTGACTGTCATACCATGGACTATTCCTCTATGTTGCCAAATGTAAACATTTCGTTCATTCAAACTTTCTAATTACTTGACAATTCTTTGAAGATTCTGTGCAATATTCGATACCTTGAAGTCTTATTTTCAACTAACACTAGATTTAATAATAATGATTTTAATTCCATTTCTTCTTTTATAAATCTTTGCAGAGCCTTTAAAAATTTTCATAACTATTTATTGCTCTCTCAGTAGATCAACTATACGTATGTATCCATATGTATTATAGAACTAATATGCATCGAGAAAGTTGAGTAGTTTTTTATGACTCTTTATATGTCATATCTTAACGTAAAGTTTTATATTTTATACTTAATTCTCATTTTGGTTTTATTACAGTACACCAATGGACTATATCTCTACTCTACTCTAGGATTTAATAAACATATATTAATAAATAATACATATAGTTTTATTTTCAAGTCCTAAACACATCCAATTTATAATATTAACAAAACGAAAAAGAATGGATCACGCACGAATGATTAGGAGTGTTCGGTGCGCAAGCTCTAATAAGATAACTACCAATCTCGGTAAACGCAGCCGAGGCGCGGTCTCCGCTTTCTTTTTTCAATCAACAAGCATCGATCAATCGGTTGAACGAAAGTGGTGAACCACGTTCCAGCAAAAGCGAGAAACTGCCAGATCCTGTGACAATCGCCTGTTCACCCGGACGATTAATTATTTTCGAAGAAATTAAATTTCTCTCGAGGAAAACAATATTAGGATCTCTAAACGGGCGCTTTAACATTTCCTTGCAGAGATAGCTTCTCTATCTGTCCCTCGAACGTAATTTCTCGCCTACTTTTTAACAGCCAACTTTCACTGACGCATTCGAAGCACCGTTCGACGAAACGCAGTCTGACTCAAGTAGGTACTAACTGTTCATTTCGCGAGGACAATAAGCTGGTGACGAGACCTGTTCAATTGTATCGTTAACAAGTGTGTCAAAGAATAAAACAATGGAAACCTGCTTCGAATATAGTACAGAGCGAGACAGGCGAAACGAAGTCATGCGTTCATTAAGAATTAAGATATTACGTTAAGAATAATTTCAATTATGAAATTATTTTAATTATAAATTAATCACTGAACTATGACATATTCAGAAACTGTAGGAAATTGTGTATATTAAATATACTATCCAAGGCCAAATATCAGAACTAGAGTACAAATCATAAATTTGAAAATAAACTATAAATTACCATTTAAATGTGATTTTCTACATTCACATTGTACGCAGTTCATTTTGCATAAAGATCCGGAGTCTATTTATAACGTTCCAGTGGATAATCGTTGACATCCTTCTACGCGCAACGATTAAATCAGAAGTAGAAGTTCTACGAGATGTCGTTTAACGAATCACTTATGGTCGTAAGAACGAATCATTAAGGCTCTATCAACCTGCTTATGGTAGTTTTCACTCGGCATACCCGACGGTGTATCGAGCTTCGATATCTCGAATGAGATCATTTAACCGAGCGATCGTACACGGGCGGAACGGCCGTAGGTGTACGCCGTTTCTTTTTTCCTTTCGAAGAGAGAAGCAGGTTCAGCGCGCGGTTAAATACTGATACGATAAATTATTATTTAAATGAATTGTTCAAAACCTCCTCGCTGTTTTCCCCGATAGCTCGTCGATGCGCTCGCGATTTAACGAACCGCCGGACGAAGCGATCAAGTAAAAGGAGAAGAGAGGAACACGCGAAGGATGGAAGAAAAGAGGAGTTTTCGCGCGGCATTTCGAAGCCTACGCGAAATGTTCCCGACGCACGTGGGATGCAAAGTTGTAAGCGGTGATGTAACCGCTAGCCGGCAACGGTTAGCATATAATTACGGTTTATTGTACTTGCGTTACTTTGCTGATCTGCGGTTCAATGGGTTTCAGTAAAATGCACATATTTAACTGTATCGTGAAGTTCATAAATTATCTTACAATTAGTAATTCAATTCCTGATTTGTTTATTCCAAATACGTGATAAGGTAAGAAGAAATGACAGCAAGTGCTATCATAATTTCAACAGGATTTCTTCTCTTCAAGAGAAGAATATGATCTACTTGGTCCTATGATATAGACTTTCGATTTCGCTGCAGTGTGGTATACCATGAAACTGTATCATGAAGCAAAGAATTTATATTTATAATTCCATTCTTTTCTTCATTACTCACAAATACACGATAACATGAAAAGAGATAATGAAGCAAATATTATATTAATTTTATTTGTTCATGGAGATTTTTTTAAGATTTTTTAAAAAAATAAGATTCTTAAATTCTTATTCTTAGAGAAACCTGTATACTACTCTAGATACTACTACTACTACTACTACTAAATCTACTCTGCTTTCTTTAAGAAATCTTAAAGCAAGGAGAGTACAGTCTCTTCGATTCCCTGGCACAGTGCTGTAGTGCGATACCTGTAAAATATATTATGAAATTCTCAATTTATCTTAATACTTCTATACTTGGACACTCCAAGCACGTGATATCCTATAAAGAAATGAAAGAACAAGTATTATCATAATTTTCTTCGATCTTCAACATGCATGGTCTCCCTGATCCATGATACAGAAGCTTGGTTTCACTGCACCTTGAAACGGTACTATGAAACATATAATTTATCTTAACAATTCAAGTTCTGCTTTAATTATTCCACTACTTGATAACAGAAAAAGAAATAATAGAACAGTTTTTCTTCGTCCTTAGGTAAGATTTCGATAACGACAAAACCGCATGGTCTCCTTGGTCCCATGGTACAGAGGCTTAATTTCGCTGATGTACCATAAAACTGTATTATAAAACATATAATTTACCTTAACAATTCAATTCCTGCTTTAATTACATCAAATACTTAATAACAGAAAAAGAAATAATACAACAAATTTTCTTTGCCCTTAGCTAAAATTTCCTAACAAACAAAAATCGCATGGTCTCCTTGGCCCCATGGTACAGAGTCCTCGGTATCGTTGCAACGCGATGCCAGCCGAGCCCGCGTCTAAGCGACACGCAGCATCGCCGCGATATATTTACGCGAACGAGGAGACTTCGGTAAAACGGTGGCATCGGTCCAGCAGGCACGTTACGAAAATAGATTTCGGCTGGTGGCGATGCAACAAGCTCCTCCGCCGAGGAGACGAGCACCGAGGCGAGCCAGTACCGTGACGACCAGTTCCCGAGGAAAACCGGAGAAATCGACTACTCCGCGAGGTCCCACATGAATGTGAGTGTGATCTTCCTTCCGCGAGCGGCGCATTATCGGCGTCACGCCGGTCTAACCCCCCCGGGTCGTATCATAGTGGCATAGTGCGTCCTTTGTTTTCCGCTCGCCGCGTCGATAACACCACGTCGGTGCATCGGCCTGGAAGTTGCCCGACCGCGTGGAAACGTTACTTCTTACCGGGAACCGACGATTATTTTCTCTTTTACCTGAAACCCGCGTCTGAAAAGTTGCGTAAAGGCGCGATCGCCCGCACAATGAGCAAGCTGATGAGAACGAGCATCTCAGGTTTTGCTTTCGCTACCGCGCCGAAGCCGACACGGCGGATTGATGCGAATCGCGATGCACGGAAGTTCCTGCGGATTTCGCGTGCCGTTCCACGTTCCTTCCGGCGCGAACGAGGGAACGAAGACACGCGATATACGGGTGACATTATCGCCGTGAAAGCATCTGAACAAAATTTTGTTTCCTGTGAGAATAACGACGAGCACGGATACCTTGCGGTTCACCGAAATATACTCGCGGAGTTCAGAGGGTTTTATGTGACACGTGTCGGTGATCATCCGGAGAAAAAAATCGCTTAACGAGCCTCGGGGTCGAAGTCTGGGCGTCGAAAGTCTGCTCGTTAACCAGGAAACGAACGCTAATAAAGGTTACGCTGGGCTGGACGTACTATTACGTAGTTAGAAAAATGTTTTGAGAGGAAGCTTCTGGCTGCGAGAATTTGGAATTATTCCAACGGCCGCGGACTTTTGCAATTTCATCGAGAAATAGAGTTTCGAACGCGACGCGCCGTTTTATTGGGTCTATTCTCGCCGCGAAAAACGAAACCCCGATCATCGACAGGAAGCCGTTCGAAATTCACGCGTTCCCCCCGTCCCGGCCTTTATTTTTATCGAACGAACGGATAAAACGCGTGTCTATGAACAGCGTACGGCGAGATTCTAAATTTACAGTTCTTGGGAATCAGCTGCTTTGTTGCTTTTCGTAGTTAGACGGAGTAGCGGCAATAGGGAACAAAAGAGTTTTAACCGGCGGCGCGGCACGACGGGAACGAGTAGACGTTCTAAAGATACGTGTAGCTCTAATTCGAGGATCTAATTCATGCCTATGGAACTCGCGGCTGGAACCAGGGAATTGTTCCCTTTTAACCCTTTGACTGCGGAATTAATTTTTAACAATCTTTTTTTCTACTAATTTAAACACATAAAAAGTCTAATATTTTTAATGCTGTAGATTAATTCGCTAAACTCTGACAACTACATAATTCATGTGGAAGTTGTTATAATAAAATCAATTGTTTTACACGAGTCTCCTTATATTATAATATCAATCGAAAAAAATTTAGACTGACGTGTATACACGTCGAACGCATTTAACTGGTTAATTAGAATAAAATTTCTCGCGTTTCGAGTAGAAACTCAAAGATTCTACGAGATATATAAATGAGTTAAATTCGTGCAATTCGTGCTAATTCAGTTTCGATAGAATTTTCAATGAATGGAGGGCGTCGAATATTTATGTGGGCGGCTACCGGTGAAAAATATAGAGTGTCGCGTGGCGTTCGGCTCGATTTTATTTCGAGACGCGGAACACGATTTTTCCCTAACAGAAATAGACTAGGATTTTGGCCTCTTCCGAGACGGGGAATCAGCCGGCGAGTGACGTCACGGTTTCACGAGGGTTCCACTCGAAAAATCTCGATTGACCGTTCAGCTTCGGCCTAAGAGTCACTGCACAAACAGCCAGTGGTCCAAGGTGCGATGACATGAATTCGAGCTTGGCAACCGAGCCGAAAGCCTTCGACGCTGCCAACGTGTCACCCCAATTCGAGATCGCGTACAAAAATGCAAATGTCTCGCGCATACATATAAACAATTGAGACGAGTCATCCGATCAACGCGTCTCCGTGATCGTCGGGGAGCTTCACGCGTTTCGCAATTGTTTTAGGGATCAAAAGAGTAGAGATATAATATTACGACATTATGTAGAGCCCTTGTACTTTACAGCTAAATGTAACATCCGTCTTATGGACGAAAATCATTTATCAAACTTGCTATTGTTATTGATACCACCGAGGAGAGATTAGTAAAGAGTGCCAGCCCCTGTGTTAAAGCACGGCAGGCAAAAGGGGCTTGAAGGGGCCTGGCGTCGTAAAGCAGATCTCTGAAATCCCACAGCATGACTACTTTGGCACATATTTTTATTCGTTTATTAATCAGAGTTTATCTACTTTTACGATACATTAGTACGGTCTAGCATCTCTTTCTGTGAACTGTTAACGCTTGTGCACAGATTCCTACCATGTTATCTTCTACCACAAGGTCCCATAAGGCTGGCACTCTTTACCAATCTCTCCTCGATGTTGATACTAAATACTGTTTGACCGAACCCAGGAGCTGGTAGAGATATAATATTACGACATTACGTAGAGACATTGTACTTCATCGCTAAATGTAACATCCGTCTTATGGGCGAAAATTATTTATCAAACTTGCTATTAGTATTGATATTAAATACCATGTTGACAGAACCCAGGAGCTAGTAGAGATATAATATTACGACATTACGTAGAGACATTGTACTTCATCGTTAAAAGTAACATCCGTCTTATGGGCGAAAATCATTTATCAAACTTGCTATTAGTATTGATACTAAATACTGTGTTGACAGAACCCGGGAGCTGAAAAATGGCGCCCGATGGCGATCTCGAACCCGTCGACCCGGTTGCGCATGGCGAGATCCATGCCCCACTGGGTAATGGTAAGTAAAACGACGGAACCCGCTTCCCAGCTCGATCGATTACAAATGTTCCATTAACGAAAGGCGCAACAACAGAAGGAAGCGGAGCAGCAGAGTCAACGTAAACCGCCGACCCCGCCGAAAGTGCCGCCGCCGTCGCTCTCCGGAGACTGCGGCGACCCGGACTACGAGATCATCGAATTTCCGACCCGACCGCAAGCACAGAAGTCCTCGGCGCCGGTTACGAGCGCGAAGTACAAGTGCGCGTTATGCGGCACCGAGAACGTGTTCGCCCGGTGCGACACCTGCAACGGGAGTTACTGCGAGGCCTGCGACGACATGAACCACAAGCACCCGAAGCGAAGGAACCACGTGCGTCGACGGATCCCGACGGCTGATCTCGGCAGCAGGACGCGGCCACCGTTGCCGCCGAAAGGGGAGAACCTGTCGAGCCCGCCGCCGATCCCGCCGCCCAGGCGAAACCGAAAGAACGCTCAGGTAGGATGCAACCTGGCCTGAGGCTTTCGACCCTTCCCAGTGTAATTTCTTCCAGGCTGAACGACGTCTTGTCGACCTTAGGTACCGGCGAGCGGAGTCCTGGATGCGGTCCGGAATCTGTTCGGTTGCTCGCTGCAGTCCGTCGATCGGATCAACGGAAACCAAGTTGCGAGCTCAGTTTTTTAACGCGAAACGTACCAAGTGCTGTCAAATGACCCGTTTTAAAATTCGCTTTAAAATCGTACGCTTATTATTTCTTTCGTTTATTTGAATCGCTGAAAATTCTTATGCTATCTGATTTTCATTATTCCCTTTGCGCTCCGCTGTCCTCTCTCATGGGACGTCGTACTCTATATACTAACATAGTATTCTAGCATACCACTCAGATGTCCGTTCTCATAGGACATTTAATGTTTATTATTGATTATTGTTATTATTAGCAGAGAATTAAGTTATTTCAGCGAAATTTTTTGAGACATACATGTTTCCCTGAAGTTTTCTCTTGAAATAGCTAAGTAGCTGATAACCAACGTCGAGAATCGTTCGGAGTGCACAGGGTTAAGAATTTCTAAAAATTAACGTTTATTTCGTGAAGGGTCATTTGTCCATTTATGGTAAAAATAGATATACGTGAAATACCGGTACGTTTAGTGTTAACGGTTCCTCCTTGCTTTTTTCCGCTTGATTATTATTACCAACCGCGATTGTCGCTTTTATTATTTTAACGAGTTTGGAACGCAACTTCGTCTCCGGTGACTCGAATCGAGATAAAGTTGAATAATATTCGTGGTATGAGAAATAAATTGTTGCTTGTTACTTGGTTATACCATGCGAATTTCTAGTCGGCTTTCCGAGAGGGAGAACGCACGTCACACCGAGGCATAATTCGAAGATTGTTAACCCGCCGGCCGGCGCCCCTATACGAGCTTTAAATAGTCATTTAAGTGTTATTTTCCTGAGATTTTATCGAGACTCTGTTATTGTATATTTGACGTTGTTTCTTCTTAATACATCATGTTACCGCAAAAAACACCGCTGCCGTATTCACTGAACCCATTTCACCACACACTGTTCGCAAAGTAACGGCGGGAAAACATGCTCGGTTTCTTAATGATTCAAGCTAGGCTTCGTGCGAGCTTTTCTGAGGTGAATATGGCAGAACTCGGCAGACACACGACCATCGGACTCAGTTATCAACTTCTCATATTATTACCACGCAACATTTGTCGATTACCATGCGCGTACAAGTTTATTATTTTCAGCTTGCAGCGACAGTCGCCTATTTTATTCTATCCGCTAATCTAGAATTCCTCTTTTTTATTTGTACCTCGTCGTTATTTATGTTAGCAGCTGCTCTTGATTTATCAGGAACACCGACCTTTTGTTTTGTACTAACGCTTTGTTTATCATCGATTTAGCCACGCACTTCGCCGCAATTTAATTTTAGCCGCAAGCCGAACGCGCGCCATCCTTTTTTGTCTCAAATACTTCCCTCGCCAAACCGAAAAAAAAGAAACAACCGGAACGCATTTCCGTTCGTCGACAACGATTTCCGACGACGGCGCACACCACGAGCCGTGTAATAAAGTTCAGGTTTCGCGCTTAGGCTAAATCGACCCAAAGCCAGGGAACCACGAATCTCTCCTTGATCGAGAGAGTCGGCAGCTTGAAGCGCACCCTTCCAAACACGACCAGGCCCCTGTCAGCCACGTTAGACACGAGAACCGTGTCGAAATCGATGCAATCCGTCAACACCGCGGCCAACGATGCAGCCGGATCAGGCACCGATAAAATGTCCACCCTTCAGGTAACTCTCAATGATTCTACAGAATCAATAGCGCACCGGTGAATAATCTGTTCATGAACTCTCGTGCCGTTTAACCCTTACGCTACGGCAGTTCGGTCCACCTTAGCAATACTCCTGAATGGGACCTCCCGACGAAAGTGATAAGTTTCTTTCGGATCGTATATTAATTTCGTTTCAAAGATTGGAAAGAAACTTATGGGACAACCTAATAATAACGCTTGTTAACCGTAAACTATCGATGGTAATTAAATAACGAATGATTCATTAGGCAGCACCTAACAACGTGATTAATATTCGCAAGTTCGGTTTCGACGCCTAATTCGATAATCTGATAACGTAGATTCTTAATTAAACATCGATATCATTATCGCGCAGTTGACTCGGTAATTCGATTAGGTTTTAATTATTCATTAGTGACCATGACTCGGGTAATTAATGTTTCGAACGTACGCGCGTGTTACACGGGCGATAGAGATACGTTCGTTGAATGCGTAAAGCGAACGCTTCGAACGAGCATGAATTATTTAATGTGCGTGCGGGATTGTCCAGGAGAGGTACAGGAAATATCAGGAAGCGATGAGGGCGCAGGATGCGAACAGAAGGAGGCATCCAGCGACGTCTGACGTTTCGAGGGACGGCATGAACGTGAGGCCGCTGAGCATTGGCAGCCCGAAACTGGCACCGCCGGTACCGCCGCCGCCGCCCCCGCCGAGATCTATGATGCAATCGGCCAGCGTTTGCGATTTATCGTCGCCGCAGATGTGGAATCCGGGGATGCACCAGGTGACTATCAATAAACGTGATTGAATAATCTGAAAATATCGCTGCGCGTACACCGTAATTGATAAGAAAGCGATAAGTGCTATCATTTTTCTTTTTGTAACCCTTTGACATACAAATAAAATGCTCATCCGCGCGTCCATAGGATACCATTGAATTTGGGAATACTCACGCATAAGCTCAGAAACAGGGCGTTTTATTTTGAAATTTACATTGCTTTACAACATTCACTAGGGTCGTCAATTTATTAATACTATAAAATAATAACTTAATAGGTTTGTAACTTGTGATACTTCTCAAAGCATTTAGGAATTACGTATTGCTATTATGTGTTAGCCAGTTATTGACATCTCGGAGACGTCAAAGTCTACGATGGCACGTGAAATGAATGACGTCTCAGAGACATTGTATGTCAAGGGGTTAATTATTATACCTATCGAATCGGCGAGAAAGTAATTTCAGTTTGTGTTTTGTTATGCCTTTATCAAAAAGTTACAATCTTTGTCTTTTAACAGTTGTTAGTTGACACTTGTAGGTTGCTATAAACACAAATTCCGTGTAATTTTGTTTTCAATTCTGAGTTTACCTTTCCAATTCACTCCTCTATGAACTGTAACTTTTTTTAATAATTTCAATAGATTAATCTGCATGTAAGAAATTCACGAAATGTTTGTGGAAAAATTCTTCGAGTGCCAAGGGTTAATAACCGATGACTCTAATTGTGCACTTACAATTAGTCTGCAATACCATTAAATCGTTTTCCAGGCGCAGTCAATGGCTCATTTAGGTCCCGGCGGCATGCCGATGATGTGGTATCCGCCGAACCTTCCATGGGACATGACCATGGGCGGTTCAACGATGAGCCTGAACCATCCGGCGATATGGGGCTATCCCATGGGATACCCTCCTTCGCAGATGCTCCCGCCGCACTATCCAGGTTCCCTGTCCAGACCCCACAGTCCAGCCAGAAGCGTGAAATCGAGCAGAAGATCAAGGGGCACCTCGCCGTCGCCCAGTCTCAAATCCAGAAAATCCTTGGCTAGTAGATCGCGATCGAGAAGATCCCAGGGGTCACCTTCTGACGCCAGCTCCGAGGATTCCGGGGAGTCGGACTTCGACGACAGGCTGTCTCGTAGCTCCAGACGCGGCAGCATGTCCAGAATCTCGAAGCCGAGGAGTTACCACGAGGACGAGATTCCCCGGGCCTTGCTGGCAAGAAATCGTCGCGAGTAAGTCACGATTTCTAATTAATTCTATTATAATTATAATTCGAAATTATAATACATTATAAACGTATTATATTATAATATATTATAAATAATTATAAATATAACACATTAGCATATAAATATATATTATTATATAAATAATTCGAAATTAAACTCTGAAACAGAGATCTTGTAATAAAATTTAATCCCGTCGAGATTGATAAATACGATTGGGTACTTCTTCAGACGGCTGAGATCGGAGGAGAGGATAATCAGCGCGGAGGATCAGTGGTCCGACAGTCAGTCGGGCAAACGGTACCCGGGCAGAGGTTACGACGAATTCCAGAAGAACACGGTGAACTCGCGACGAAGATACGAGCAAGACGAGCGGCGACTGTCCAGGCTCGACTCGCAATTGGATCGCGTGCAGAACGGTAGCTATCGTCGGAGACGGAGCACCGACGACGACGAGTCGGATAGACGATCCACTCTGCAGGCTCGATCCAGGGTGACCAGCTCGTCGGACGATCACTTCGAGAAGCCGGAAGCGGGTCCACGGCGAAGGGAAGACGACGCACCGAGAAGAACGTCGTCTGTGAGAAGGGAGATACCTCCGGACAATCTCGAGAGATTATCTCGCAGAGATTCGCGACGGTCGTCGCTCGACAGTGATACACAGAGTAGGAAGACGTCATCCAGGAGATTCCAAGAGACGGAAAGGGTTAATAGGGACGAGGACGAGGAAGCATCGCGCGCCTCGAAGAATGTTGTACGAAGTCGCGAGCCCTCGTTAAGGCGAGAAACTTCGATCGAGGAAACGGAGAAGTCAAGAAGAAAATTGTCCGTTGATTCCGACAATCAGAGGAAAACTCCGTCGCGCGAAGCTGGGGTATCCGCCAAGAAAATTCGAGAGACTGACGATCAGAGCTCTTCACGATCTGGCAGCAAGAATCAGGAAGAGATTCGTTCCGTGGAGAAAGAGAGACGCGGCAAAGAGGTCGTAACCAGGAGAGCTGAGAACGAAGTAGCTAAGCGAGCGGAGAGCGCGGTTGGCAAAGAGGAAAATCGAGAGACGGAACAGCGGAAGCCAAAGGACGTTGAGAAGACCGACTTGGAAATACCGAAAGAGGAATGGGCCTGCGAGCACTGCACGTTTATAAACAACGTCAAGGACCGCGTTTGCGTGGTTTGTTGCAAAACGAGGAGCAGCGCGCTGCCGCCGAGCAACGAGGAGGACGATGTACCGAACGGTTCGAGCGAGATCCCGAAAAGTGAATCCGATAAGGCGGGCAGCAACGCGAGCGACCCGAGCCCGGACCTCGAGAAGCGGACCGGCCTGCTGAAAATTTCGAACAGCGAAGAGAGCGGCGGTGACAGTGGCTCGGCGAGGAACAAAGGTAGAGCGAGACGAAAAATCAGCTTTTCGTTTGGTACAAAGTCGAATCAGTGAATGAATTGTCGTTACCTGTTGCCCGTGTTCAACATTCATCCTCCTCCCGTTTCTCTCTTTTTTACGCGGAATTAAATAACCGAACGAACAAGAATTGTCCCCTTCTCTCGATGTATACCCTTGGATGAATAATAAAGAGACATGGAAAATTGTTTCGTACACGATCAGCGGAAAACCAAATGCATAGTCGTATTTGAAACAAAGCCACCCCCCGTTTTTATCATTCATTAATTCTCATTATTTTTTCCTTTGATCATGTCGACACGGTTATTATTCATTCAAGAGGAGCTGTTTTCAAGCACGGGCGTGCATTTGGCCGATATTCTTTTCATCCGAATTACTTTTTGTTATAAATCCTGAAATGTTTAATCCTTTCATGGGAGCACAATCGAAAATAAAAAAAAGTAATTGTTCGTCTTCTCTATCTGGGAAAAAAATTGTCTCGCGAAATAATTGATATAAATGAAATAATGTAACTTAAATAACAAAGCGCGACGGTTTCATAACTGTGAAGGGATTAAACGGAGCTTTTGCTAGCCTGCGTCAGCATGATGTTTCTCACCAACCAGCACCCACTGTTTTCAATATCCATAACAATTGGTACGAATGAATGTATAACTAAATACTATTTACAGAGACAGATGCAAACTCCTCTTCAGCAAAAAGTATATCTACGAACACGGTCGAAGCAACGACGACTGAGAGCACCGAGACACGTAGAGACGTGTCTTCCAAAACGAACGAGGAGAACGAACCGAAGGGACGACCGATGCTAGCAAAAATTCCGAGAAGCCATTCGGTCTCAACTGGAACCTCACCGCCCCCGCAGAGCATTTCCACTCAAGTAAAGAAGCACTTCTTTTTTTTTTTAGACGAAAAAAGGCTATTAGTTGAAGTAAAGAGGAATCGGAATGTTTCATCAGATATGATATATATCGTTTCAGACGTACGACTATCTGCCGGCGAGAGGTAGCGCGGGATTCGT
>SHCU01000187.1:195653-206052 GCA_004307685.1 Ceratina australensis | reverse complement strand
CTCACCGCCCCCGCAGAGCATTTCCACTCAAGTAAAGAAGCACTTCTTTTTTTTTAGACGAAAAGAGGCTATTAGTTGAAGTACAGAGGAATCGGAATGTTTCATCAGATATGATATATATCGTTTCAGACGTACGACTATCTGCCGGCGAGAGGTAGCGCGGGATTCGTGAGAGCTACATCCGCCTCGAAGGGATTATTGTATTACGAGGACAGCGACGCGGAGGTAAAACGAAAGATTAATACAGATACCCGATGTATCTCTGCCCCTCACTTTAACTAACTTCTTGTTTGTTCGATCATCTTTACCTCGAGATACGTCCCACGGTGGTCCGTAAAGCGAAAAAGCTGGCCAAAATGCAATTTTCGAAGTATAGAGCAGTGATTTTTTTACATAGTATGTTTTTTGATAGACATATCAACGCATTAAATGCCATACATTATATTGAAAAATATTAATCCGTTATTGAGATACAAACCTTCAAAGTTAACGAATCTTCGTGACTCTGAATGTCGTAAAATTTAAAGCACGTTCAACGTGTTGTACAATGTTTATGCTTAAAAAATGCTGTATTTAAGTGCTGCATCCTTAAAGTGCATATTTTAAACATAAACTTAGCACTTTTCTCAGAATAATTAAGTCTAAATTTAGCTGTATAATTCTTTTCCCAAGATACCATAAATTTCGCGTAAACTTTTATGGATCGTTAGAGATATACTTATGTTATTCACAAGATTTCACGGGCTAATTTGCTTCACGTTGTTAACCCTTTAAGTGTCGAATTTAATTTAATTTTAGAAATGTTATTTTCTACTAATTTAAATACATATATAAAAAATCTAATACTTTGAATGCTATAAATTAATTCAATAAACTCTGACAGCTACAGAATTCATATGAGCGATGTTATAATAAAATCAATTGTTTTATACGAGTCTCTTTATATTTAAACAGATTATCAATATTGGCGCACGACGTGAATGATTTTTTTTTATCTACGACCTGTACTTGGAAGTCATGATTCTGTTTTTTGCAATTTCGACTTCAGATTTAAATTCAGCAACTTCGAGAACAATGATATACCAAATTTCATGAAAATCAAAGATCATCTTCATATTTTGGCCAGCTTTTTCGCGATCCGGACCACTGTGGGTCACGTCTTACTCGTGAAAAAAATATTTATTGTTTAAACGCGAACGTATCAAAGAAACAACGAGATAAAAAGAAAGGTCGCCGAGCCTGTGTTTCAGGAGCAAGTCAGAGTCGCGAGCAGCCCGGACTTGTACCCGCGAACGATCCAGGAGCAGTACCTTCAGCAACTGATCGGCGCGCCGAGCAGAGATCGTACGCGACGAAACTCGATCGACTCGACTCACCTTTATTATCGTTCTAGGGTAAACAGCCTATCCCCCGAGCAAACATTGGTTTTTAATCCGATTTAATTCCCAGTACACAACTTAACACGATTCCGTGATTGTGCTAGTTCCGTAGCCTCGGTGTGAACGTTGACAGGATTACCTTTTACAGCGACATTCTTCGCCATGTATATATACATACAATTCCATCGACTTAAAGCAACTTTATTAATTAAACAAACGACATGTGCTTCTGCCCAAATTTGAGTGTGTGTGTCTGTTATAGAATGTTATAGTTTTAATATACGCATATAGTTAAGTTTATAAATATCGTTTTCGAAAGGTGCATCCTACGGCGATGAAACCTTTTATCTTCTAACACGTTGATTTGTTGATTTTCGATGATCATTTTTAATCATTGTTATTTATTTTACGTTCCAGGAATCGAGCCAGCCCAGATTTCTAGAAGCTGGCCCAAGCAACCAAGGCATTCCGACGTTAACTAGACAAGGCTTGGAGATCGTAGAGCTACTGAGAGAAGCTGAGAAACACGGGTACTCTACCGACGACGTTCAAGTCGCCTTGTCGCAAGGTGCCAGCAATCCCATCGAGTGGTTGAAGACGCAATGGCCACATTTGGTGGAAACCGTGCAGGTTCTCGCTACCAGTCAAGGGAAAGAGTTGAAGGAGAACAATATTGGGTTGCTTACCGCCACCGAAGCGAAGGAGGCCCTAAGAGTGACGAAAGGAGAGGTTTGGAACGCTGTCGCGACGGCTATCCAACGTAGACAGCTGAAGGTAACGATTCTGTGTTAATGCGTCGATGAATAATGACGAGATTAAAAATGATGGGGTTGGCAGTGCGAAGAGATCATGAAGAAGGGCAACTTCGCGGTGGCGGAGGTGGTTAAGGCTTTGGAGAATAACGCCGGTGCCGAGGACGCGGCTTTATTCGAGCTGCAGAAAAATCAGCTGAAGCCGTTTCTGATGAGGATCTGGGGTCCTCCGGTTGGGGTGGAAAACGACGAGGCTGCACCGCGGGAAGGTCAGCTAATTATTACTATTAAACGGTATTAAAGACCGCAAACCGTTAACAAAGCGTGAAAGGGCAATTATATTAAGAATACAAATTTAAAATGTCGAATTTATGTATATATAAGGGGTGCGCGGAAGCCCGACGGACGTGCTGACGCCTGACGGCTCAAACTTGCCTTGATTTAAGTACTCACAGTGGTAGCTCTTATTAATATTTGGACATGCTCTTTCAATACGGTGTCTTCATTTTTTATCTGTGTTTCGTTTCAGACGCGGCGGGTGCGGTCGGTGGTGGTACGGGTGTTCCCGAACAGGTTACGAACGTGTCGGACTCGGAAGCCAGGAAGCAGGTAATGTCACCAATCGTAGAAAATTTCGTCGCGTTGCAGGCCGACTTTCAAAAGCAACTGGCAGCCCTCAAACAACTGACTGATAACTGGCAACACGACAAAGAACCTGACCCCCTGAACACGCCCGGTAATAATAAGCCTGATAATCAGTATCAAGTAACCAATGAGCATCGAACCGTTCTAATCGATAAAAATCTGGTCCCAAGAGCCGTACAAGAACTCGATGTAGCCAACACCGAGGAACCAAAACGAATCAACCAATTGATAACTGAAAACACTAATCTCTCTATTGAAACTGAAAAACATGATCAGAATAATAATTCCACCGTAAACGTACTTGAAAACCAAATCGTGAATCAAGTCGAAAATAAATTGCAAGAAATTGAAAAACCAGTAGAAGAATTAGCCATTGAAAATGACAATAAAAATGATCTGAACAAAGAGATAAAAGCTATGGATCGAGTCGAAACAATCGTTGACAAAACTGAGCCATCTGCAATTACCGATCAAAGCAAAAATATAGAAAAATCGACTGAGAATAAAATTAAAAAGTCCGAAAGTCCGTCGCAGCAAAATACAAGCGATAAACGAATTGAAAATGACAATAAAAATGATCCGAACAAAGAGATAAAAGCTATGGATCGAGTCGAAACGATCGTTGACAAAACTGAGCCATCTGCAATTACCGATCGAAGTACAAATACAGAAAAATCGACTGAGAATAAAATTAAAAAATCCGAAAGTCCGTCGCAGCGAGTTACAAGCGATAAACGAATGGAGAAAGCAGGTAATTTAGAAAAGAATATCGAACCAACAGCGCTAGCGGAATCTGAACCGAGCTCCGAAATAAACGGTGAAAATCGAACGAAAACGAAGGACGAGAAATCTGGTAGCACTTTCGTCGAGAAACGTAAAACCTCCGGGAGGAGTTCGGGGGATACCAGCGTGGAAATAGAGGAAACTTCGTCATTATGCTCGGAAAACGAAACACCGTCCCAAAAGACTGATCCTCGTCAAAGAGCCGTAGAAAAAGATTCTCCTCCGGCCGAGAGTTCCGGTCTCCCTTTGCGACCGAACGTATCGGGTCGCGGTTCTGAAGCCGGCGGATCTGTAAAATCGACTGAAAGCCTGTTGACTGAAACCAGCGGAACCGAACGACCCGATTTAATAAACCAGAAGGCGAAACGGGGCAAAGGGTCCCGGCAGGGGACAACCGCTGCAGAATTAATTAAGCCGGCCGAACATTCTTCTGAAGCGCGGGATACAAAGATCCCAGAGAATACTGATTCGGGTAAAGGAGGCACGACGACGACGGTCGAATTAAATAAATCGCGAGCCGAAGACACGGTGAGGACGGAGTCGGGCGAAGTTGTCGAAGTAGCGGAGTCTTCGTCAATAATTGCGGGAAGCGCGAGTAAAGAAATGGATAAATTGAATGAGTCGGTGAGCGGAGGAGCCGTTGAGGAAAACGCGAAAGTGGCGTCGGGCAAAGTTGCGGAGTCGATAATTACACCTGGAAATGATCCGGCGAGTCGAAGTTCCGCAAGTGTTTCGCTGAAAGAGAAAGGGAACGAGACGCAGGTCGCGACGATGGAAGCGCTGATAACCGCGGTGAGATCCTTGCCGGAGCAATTATTGGGCCCTTTCATATCGGCGATGCAGATGCTGTCGTCGAAGAGATCGGAGGTCGATCGAGCGAGCGTTCTCGATGTCGCGGTCAAAGAGGAAAATTCTCAAGCCTCCGATGAAAACGCGACGGGCAACGCCGACGTCAAAGAGCTGCGGGAATTGGGAACGGTACGTAAAAACGATAGCGTCGCGCGAGCTAACGTGGAACAAAGTGCGATAGAGGGAAAATTTAACGAAAGTCAACTCCCGGAAGACGCGTCGTTGCGAGCTGGCGAGCAAGTAAGTTCTGACAAATTGCCTAAACCCGAACAGGAACAGTACACGCTCGATGAGACGGTCGCTAATTCGAATGAGCTCCCATTACGAGTCGACACTAACAGAGAGGACAAGTTGTACGAATCGGAGCATCGGAAACAGCCATCTGACTCGAAAGAGTCGTCATTAGAGATCGCTTCACCTCATAATAATCACGATTCATCGATCGAATCATCGTTATCATCAACGGTAGCGGGCAGCTCTTCCTGCGGCATCAAAGATTCTTCGTTAAACAATGAATCTTTGAAAGACGGTTCGCCCGCGACCGATAGCCCGATTATAAACAACGGGACCATTGGCGCGCGATCATTATTATCGAGCGAGACGTCGTCATCCGCGGTCGTACGTGACCCGGGAACGTTTATCCGTGAATCATCCGGCATGCAAATGCGCTCGCCTAGTGCCGGGACTCCGGCTACCGACGATAACCGTGTGAAATTAATTGATGCCAGTTTGGTGACTGATAATAATGGATGCTCTGTTGAGAGTGCGGTCGTTTCAGAGAACAAATCGCTTGATAATAAGCCGACTAATTCGAGCTTCGAGCTAACAATAGCTTCCGAGTTTGATAATATCCAACGGAGTACCATCTCAGTCCCTGACGTTCCTTCCGCTTCGGAGAGCTCGCAACACGGTTCGCAAGAAGTTTCGGAGGTTCAGAAAGATTTCGAAAATGTTGCTAAAAATTTAACTCTAGATACTGAAATTGTTAGCGGTGAGATTTCTAAAGATGAGACTTCGAGAGCCGATGAGATAGCTCGAGAAGTTTCGGTAGATCCGAAAGTTCCTGTAACTTTGGCAGATTCGAAAATTGATGGAATTTCTGTAGAACCGGAAACTTCGGCCTCCGTAATCTTAATAGATTCTACGAAGATTACCCCTGATGTTTCTCAAGCAACGGTCCCGGAGATCTCGCGAAATCCCACGCCTGTCCCGAACGAAATGCCCAAAGAGCCCGATACCGAGTCCGGAGCAGCCTCACAAGAATTCAAACCGTTAGAGATAGCTAACAAGTGCGGGGCAGTTATTTCTAGAAGTACCAAAAACGCGTTGAGCGTGATCGAGAAAGTGGAACAGCCTATCTCCGTCGCATGCTACATTCCCCGGAGTAACGACAAAATCGATCCGATAACTACTTCAACCGACAAGCCTGCCGAGGTCTTGGAAACTCCTAAACAAATTAATATTCAATCGGAGAAACTCAGCGAAGGTATCCCCCTTAACGAAATTAAAAATGATCTTTCAATCGCGCGAGTTTGCTCGAACGAATCGGTAGAGACGATCGACCCCGTAACCGTCGAGTCACAAATCGCGCAACGAGACGCGGGGTCTACTTTAATACATTCGTTCTCGATGTCAAACAACGTGGAAGCAAATAGAGCTTGCGGAGCGCTCGCGAATGCCGAATCGACAATTTTAACTATTCCAAGTGACCCTTGTACTTTCGGTTCCTCCTCGAGCTCGCATGCTTTGGACACCGAGTCCGCCGTTAACAAGCTAAATTCTATGGATGCTAACAGAATTCCAGAGAGCCCCGTTGCTCCTAATAACGTTGCCGATATGTCGCATAATGCATCGGAGTCGAGCGGTGCCGTGCTGAATCTGACCGATACGGATCTCGAAACTTATCCCGGCGGTAACGTGCCTGGAAACCTTAACAAATCTTCCGGCACGATTTCCTGCGACGATGAAAGTATCGCCGCGGATCGGAACAATAACGCGGCCCATTTAGACCCTCCTGATCCCGGTCAAATCGAAACTCGGGACGAGAAGAAGGAAAATTCCCGATTGCTCGTTGATCCGAGCGTAACCAAAATCAGCAGCTGCGTCGAAGCTACTGATAACGATGGTTCGATGTGTCCCGTCGAGGACAACGATGCACCTGACATCATAGAGATTAAAATCACAGAGTGTCCTATGATAGCGGTGAACGATTGCGCGCCGTTAAAAGCATTGAAGAGTCCTTTGGAACACGAGACCGCGACGACGTCGGAGAACATGGGAAAAATTGAGAGGAAAGATGTAGATACGAACAACGGGAGAATAACTGCGGGTATAACCAAGGAGAGATCGAAATCTCCTGGCAAAAAGATCGGCAGAAGGAGGTCTCCTGTGAAAGTGGTGAAAAAGCCCACCGGCATACCGAGAAGGAATTTCGGAAAAGTTTGCCCGAGGGGCACGACGCTCGCGAGAGCGAAGGAAACCGCGGCTGAAATAACTCGCGGCTCGATACGGCCGAGTCGAACTTCTAGGGAGGCCACGGAACTTGCGAAGAACATTGGGAGCGGAGCGAAATCATTGTTAACCAGCGCCGGTCAAAAGCAAATACCGGTGAATAGCAAATCGACGGGGCCGAAAGTGGTCCCGGAAAAGAGGTCGACGATACTGCGGACGTTGTCCAAGGGATGCGAACAAATTAAGAAGTCGATCATGTCGGAAAAAGGTAACGACAAGGAATCGACCGAGACGAGAGGTTCGAAGAGCGACTCGTCGAAACAGAAGTCTTCTTTTCTGTCGAGAATCCCTGTATTCGCGGCCAGACGCAAATGCACCCAGCAAGCACCGAAAGCATCGGGGCAATTATCCGAAGTAGTGTCCGGTGACCGGTTAACTGTCACCTCTGCGAAGCTATCGACCGCTCGGCAAGCAACGATAAAAACTAGTTCACCCGGAAATGGTCCGAAGATTGAAGCGAAGCAAAAAATGGACACTCATAGAATCGATGGAAATTTAAATGGCAGAAAGAGGGTGGTTGTAAAGGACGAAGCACGCGGAGTGACTTCCGCGAACAAAGGGAGCGAGAGATACGCGGTGACTTTAGAGAAAAGTAGGGTAGAAGCGGATGCGAATGAATCGAAGAAAGATTCGGATTTAAACGACACGACTTCCAGCGAGGAATACGAGCTGGAAGAAGTTTCGTGTAACGATACTTCCACTTCGGACTTGGAGAGCGCGTCGGGATCGGAGATCTCGAGCACCGAGAGGCAGCTCTCGGATCAGACCTTAGACAGCCTGGATGAATTGACCGACGCCGAGATCATGCTCCAAAAAACGATTAACGCGATCAAGGCTAAGATATCCGATTCGGAGCTGGAGGTAGCCGATGAGGAATACGTTACAGACGAAAGCGAGGAAGAATACGATTCTAGTGAAATTCGTTTAGAGACAAAAGATTCTTCTCTCGAGGAGACGGAAGAGGAGGAGGAACAATTGGAAGAAGATGACGAAGTTGATGACGGGAACTTGAACAAAGGTTCATCCGAGGAAGATGAAACTCTGAGAGCTGATAACGCTGATCTGAAGAACCAGCAGCAATGGCAGACAATAAGTAGATCAAACAATGGCATCGAGGCAGCGAGCAAAGAAAATAATGTCGCCTGTAAACCTCGTGGCGTCAAAAAACCTGAGGAACGATCACGGCGGGTAACGGTGAAGGAGACTGCGGATAAGGCTAAAGAAAGGTCTAGCAAATTGAAGAAGAAGCTCGAAACGAGCTATAATCTGTCGGGGAACGGGCAGAACAAAGCGGACCCGAAGGCCGCGGAGGCGACGGTGAAACGCGCGGTTGACAGGCGGCCGAAACCGAGTCGCAGATCGAGTACAGGCTGTGACAGGGGGGTGGATCAGGGAGCTGTGTCAAAGAAACGATTCTCGTTGGTGGCCAGTTGTATCCGTCGGTTCGAGGGCGAAGAGAATACTGAACGGGAATACGTGGAAAGTAGAAGCGACTACGTGAGGACAGGGGGATCTCCCAAAACGGAGAGGGAGGTCAGTAGATGCCAGTTGTCAGAATCACTTGTCGACTTTCGTCGATCCTTGCCGCTGACAGGCCAATGTCTACAAACAGCTCCGCAATATCACATCCGAACGTAAACGGGCAAAACATGTTTAGAAAAAATGAAGGGAGATGATAGCCGAGATAAGATACCCAGTCAAGTTCTCCTTTCTTAACCCTGTTTTGACTGCAACCATTTTTTCAAGCACACTTTTTCTCAAGAAGCATAGAACTCTCTCTCTCTCTCTTCCTTTCTCTCTCTCTCTCTCTCTCTCTCTCTCTCTCTCTCTCTCTCACTCTTGTTTCTGCTAGGTAAGTACTTACTCCCATTGTTTCATTCGTCGTGACTAATACAGTTGTTGTATGGTATGTCGCTTTGTTCCGCGCTGTTTCGTTGGTGTTCAAATTAAAAAGTAACAGAGCCCACGGTGTAGAGACGCGAGAGCGTGCTCGAGGTTTGTACACGTGCGGTCCGCGAGGAAAGTACGTCGGGTAGTTTAATTTAATATCACGGTACACGACTTTTCCATCATCCAATTTTGTCGGGTGCCTTCAGGGTTTTAGATTAATTTAAATGCACGCAAATAACACGGTCTTCGGTGACAAAATCGTTTCGAGCAACAGAAAACAGCCCTCGGAATACACGGGGAACGCAAAGAAGGCAAACATAAGCTTTGAAATTCATGTTGCGTGTTTTCAAATCATCCATTAATGTCTTTCAGCTTTTATGTAACAAACAAGTATGATATTAATACTTAATCCGCGAATCGAATAATGTTATCGGAAAAATTTCCAGAGCTTGTTTCTAGACGTTGGTGTAGTCTTCATCTGTCATACTTTTGCATGTCGATGTTCTCGTCTATCGTCCTGTGCAACTATACTGTGGATTCTTGATATGGTCTGATAATAAGCAACAATTGCTTTACCGTTAAATATTGACGTGCAAATCAAAATCTAATATTAGTAGCGAGGTATAGGGAAAATGAAAGAATCGTCTTGCGCTTACAGAGAATAGCTCGCCGGCTCTTAGCGGAAGGTAAAGCGTCAAATTACGATGAAGCGGAAGTGGCCGCGAGTCTATTGGCCCTAAAATTCGGGGACGTCGAAGCCCTCCAAGCAGCCAAGGAGTGTTCGAGCGTGGAATCGGCTTTGGCCTTCCTTCAACAGGAATGCGAGCTCTGCACCGGCCGCTTCGCAATGAGCCAAGTAAATAAACACGAATAAATCATTACGATCGCTTCATTACAATTTATATTACACTTTTATTCTTAAATCCTAGATGGTGTCCATGCTGAAGTGCGTGCACCGTTGCTGCAACGAGTGCGCCAAGAATTATTTCACGATTCAGATCAGCGACAGGAATATTACGGACGCGGTCTGTCCATTCTGCAAGGAACCAAATCTGAAGGATGCCAGTGAAGACGAAGTGTTAGAATATTTCAGTAACTTGGACATACAGTTAAAAGCTCTTCTAGACCCACCGATCCATGAACTCTTCCAGAGAAAGCTGAGAGACAGGACGTTGATGCAAGATCCTAATTTCAAATGGTGCATTCAGGTACACCAATCATACATATATACATAGCTTTATTTCAGCATATTGACTTGGAAATGGATTTGGTTCCTGACAATTGGTCTCTACTTACTCACCCTTCCATACCTTCCATGCTCCATCCCATCTTACTTCATCTTTTTAATTNTATTTCAGCATATTGACTTGGAAATGGATTTGGTTCCTGACAATTGGTCTCTACTCACTCACCCTTTCATACCTTCCATGCTCCATCCCATCTTACTTCATCTTTTTAATTTTATCTCTATAATTTTATATCCTTGTATCTGTGTACCAAATGCAATGAAAGTAAACTCTCTCCTGTTTGTAAATAAATCAATTATTGTGCATCCCATGTCCTACCCTTATTTTCTCAGTCTTCTCGCTT
>SHCU01000187.1:176384-192522 GCA_004307685.1 Ceratina australensis | reverse complement strand
TCGAACAGTATGATCTACTGTATCCCAAAGTGATCCACAATAAGGACACATTACCAAAGGACCAAAATTTCTGGATGGCAATTGTATTCCTTGACTAAATCTTCTACATTTGGTTCTAAAATAAAAAATTAATTGGAAAAACAGTCATTAATGTTACAATACAATCAGAGAACGAGTGCAACTTACATGTAATGTGTCTGTAATTTTATCCTTTGCGGGCAATCTAGCTTTGTAACAAGTTGATTCACGTTCCACAAATGAGATATTTTATCCATATCTCTTGTTTACAGACACACAAACCGAGATTATTCCGCGAGAGGACTCGATCTAAATCATTCGTTAACGTAAACCACTTTTATTAGTCGAGTTTCCTCGTTGATAGTATAATTATCTTCGATGAATCAACTGCTTCCGCTTCGAACGAGATACATGCATGTAGTAACACTGTTCAACAGCCGTGTAAAGTGCAAATGACGAGAAGTGCGCGGTACTCGAGTGAAAATAATCGAATTGGATCAATGTGATGCCTAATAAAAAGTCTACCATACCCTATAAGCGGATTATGCATGTAATCCGAGGGAGTCACGATTTTTATGATTGCTAACACCGATCTTCGTAGTCGTGAGAAAAACATAGACAGAAATGGAAGAGAATAACCTCTACTGAGAACGTTACTATTAAGTAAGTATATTTCATCGAAGTACAGCAACAGATTCGGGTCATACGTTATACCAATCGATTCGCATGAATGCGTTCCGTGCAAAAATGATATCCGTTTCCTACAAAGATACGTACGAACTCAGAATTTTTTGTAAAAAAATTCGCGTTTTGAGCACGAGCGCCATCTACGTGGTTTGTAAGTCATTTTGCGCATAACTTATCTGTAAAAATATGAACTTTTAATAAAGTAATTCATAGCTCCTATATATGTTTCCATTAAACATTTTTACTCGTCAAAACGAATCGATCGCAGCAAATCGACTAATGCAAATCGTTTAGCGCGACTTCGCTAGGAACGTAACAAAACTGCCTCGGTATTATTGAATGGCAGAGTGACCAACATACGAAAATTGTTAAGTGACTCGAGGACAGCCCGAGGATCCCGAAACCCATTCGGCGGCGACCAGCGATGTATCAATAAAGTGCGCGTCTACGTCGGGGAACGGTTTCCGTTCTATGAAACGATAGAACCGCGGAGGGTGTCAGAAAAATTTGTATTTTGTCATCCTTGTCATCGGTGCACCGGGAGTACTGTCAAACAATAGTTGTAGCAAATTGTTGTCGTTAAGGAATAAATTGGTAGATCGTCATGGGCGACGGGAAAAAGGGCGAGCGGCAACCGTTGTTAAAAAATGATAATGTCACGTATAGTTCGCACGCTAGCGATTTCTTTACCGCAGGTAAATAACGTTCGATATACAACCTCGGGTTTGTTTAATCGGATTGCTCGTTGTTACGGATTAAATTATATTTTAGATGAAACGCAATCGACTGTCAGTACAGTGTCTGCGATAGGGCCGGATGAGGTACCGCCGCCTTACGAGGGTAGCCAAAATGGCATGCCTATGGTTACATGCAGAGTTTGTCAAGCTATGATAGATATCTCTGGTAAACGAGATCAGCACGTCGTCAAGTGTTGCCAGTGCAACGAAGCCACGGTACGTCCTGGCATACATTCGACGTGACAATGGATTTTACGTCGAATAACAACCATTCGTTATTTTTCTTGTAGCCCATACGAAACGCTCCGCCTGGGAAGAAATATGTCCGGTGTCCGTGCAACTGTTTATTAATATGTAAGAGTTCTTCACAACGTATCGCTTGCCCAAGGCCAAACTGTAAACGTATTATTAATCTCGCACCAAGCCCAATTACACCACCGGTTCTGTCTATGCCTGGAATGTGTAGAGTATGCTGTGCTCACTGTCATGACACGTTTTTGGTAAGAATTTATATAAACAGCCCCATATTGTACGTTTGTACGTTTTATCATCTGATTAATTTACATACCATGGTGCACTCTAGTTTAATACCTTAAATAACGCTTTGGCTCGATGTCCACATTGCCGAAAAATATCTTCTGTCGGCCCAGACTTTGCTAGAGGTCGAGGTATCGCATTCATAATTGTTGGAATAATATTGTTAATAGTAGCAATAGCTGTGACTGTAAGTATTGCATCGGCATACTATTTGAATTAGTATAATAAAGCTTTAAAATAATTCGGGAAATTTTATGGACCAGGTTGGGACTCACGCATATGCAAAAAGCAAGGGCGGAATTTATTTAGCTTATGTTGGTAAGTGAAATTAACTTTGTTTAAATACGAACTAGCGAATGGATATAATTTTCTTTATTTCATTTCCAGGTGCATTCATCCTGGCATTTATGTGCCTGGGACGCAGCATTTATTATTGTACAATGAAAATTAGTATGATAGAAGGTCCAATTTGATCATTTGACGCATGTGCCAATCAATTGATATTATTTTAAAATCGATTCCTTTAACATCTATATCGTATAATATATTTAGATCAAATGTTTATAGTAACGATATGACATATAAAAGTCCTTTTTAGGACCACAAATGGTAGATGTATACACTCTTACACATATATACATATGTAAGTTTGCGCTGTTAATAACTAAAAACAATCTTGCGTATATGTATGTATGTATGTAGATGTATGTACATGTTATGGACAAAGAGAATGTGTAACTAACATCGCATAAGGTAATATATTGAGAAATACTGGAAATAAATGGGGTGTCCATTAAAAAACGAACAAAAAGAAAACCAAGGGATTGTTCCTCTGCACTTTTATATATACAAGCACAGGACCAACAAAACCCCATTGTTTTCATAACTGAATTACTACATATGCTTTCTACATCATAGTAAACATATAAAATGCACATAGGTATCTAAGCAAATAAAATATTCTCGCATGAATATTATTCCAATTGTAAACAGCTATAAATATCTACAGCCACGTGTAATTGTTTTCAATCCGGAATTTGCAACAATTTTAAAGAATACGCGGATATCATTTATCAAGAACTTCTGAACCTATGTATTGTTTAACATGCAAGTAAAATCATACAAAATATACATGTTACATTATTTTATTACCACTATCATCTAAAGTATTGAACTACGCTTCTGTTTGAGGTAGAGAATGAGATGCGATGAGACAATTTATTTTCCATTGCAGTTGACTTAGGATGACCTTCATAATAGGTCATTGCATTCGCCTTGAAACACTCTATCAGACTATAAGTAAGAAACCATACTATTCCATTTAAATAATTATAAATAATTTATAAATAATTTAAAAAAACAGAATTGATCTTCATATCTCCTTGATGCCTTCACCTACAGGAAAATTGGTAATATCAGATTATGAGCCCTCCGATATCCAGTAAGTTTGATCTAATGCATTTTCTCCTATCTTCAAAAACAAGTGAGTTGTTTAGGTGACCTGTTTAAAATGCCCCACCCTGTATATCGAAGAAGTAATTAAAGCTGTGCGCAATAAGCGAAATTACCCGCGAGTACCAATCCAATAATCGAACGTAATTCATGTGAACGAAGCTTGACGGGCGGCAATGCGCAGACGCAACCCCACCCACTGTTCATGACAAATGCAACTTTTACTTCCGGTTGACTTCAGCCTCTGCACAAGGTTTTTTGGGTTTAGGAGTATTCTTGCGTGGTGCTTCTGTTATCCTACATCATCCGTGATTTTTTCTCAGCTGCATTTGCACTTTGCAATTCTATATCTCCCGGGGATATATTTTGTTTGTCGTATGTCCATCCAGAATCTCAACACATTCGGTAAATATTATATTTTCTATTTCATATCCGCCGTTCATATACGTCGGGATAGTTTTATCAAAATGGCGATGGCGTCTCTTGCTTGCATCATAGCACGCAATTAACGTTTTACGTCGTACGCCCGTGTCCTACTTTCTATAATCGGTCCCCTTCGAAGAGGATTCTTTTAAGCCCGAACCTGGATTCGAGTAGATTCTAACGCGAGATCGATCGCACGGTGGTTTCTTCCAGACCCCTTTGCAGATGCAATCAAGGGTTCAGATGATGATGTCCAAGACGGTCTCGTGCATATAAGGATCCAGCAACGGAATGGTCGTAAGACCTTAACAACTGTACAAGGACTTTCATCTGAATATGACTTGAAGAAAATAGTGAGAGCATGTAAAAAGGTAAGGCAATTGGTATATTCGCAATTTTTAACAATTGGCCTTTGTCAGTGTCAGATACTGTGCTAAAAATAGAACTGATGCAAACAACTGTTCGGTAGAAAAACGTAATTTCACGCAATTTCACGCGTGCCGATCTTGCCCGTGCTTAATTTTATGAAAAAATCTTTTCCGTTATTTCCTTTTATTGTATGTACTTGCGCTTTGTAAAAAGTGTCCTTGAAACAAATATGATCCCGTGACTAATACTCTTCATTTACGCCCGAATGTTCTAGAAAATTTTGGATCAGCCAAATTATTTTTTAACATAGGAACAAAATTAAAATATATTTAGTTAATTTAATTGTACTTGTCACTTAATTTTTCTTATTAATTCATTCATTTATTTGTAAATGTTTGTAGGTCACGTAACATTTAAATAGCAATAATTGGAATTTTTTACATGTCTTTAAAGATGATGCTGTTTCTATTAAAAGAGTAAAATGTTGCGTGCTGCGTTTTAGGAGTTCGCCTGCAATGGGACAGTAATCGAGCACCCGGAGTACGGGGAGGTGTTGCAGCTGCAGGGGGACCAGCGAGAGAATATATGTCAGTGGCTGACAAAGTCGGGCCTGGCCAAACCTGACCAGCTCAAAGTCCATGGTTTTTAACCAGCAAACACCCATGCCACTGTCTAAGAACACTCCACCTTCATCAACACCTTATCATCTTAAATTATCTGTATCAGTCACCAATACTTGTTGATACATCGTGAGATATCCTATTATATACACATATATATTTCAATAAAAAATATATAACAGTAACGATATATAGGCACAATATTCTAATGAAACATTTGTAAGATTGTAGGAAGCAATATTTTACAGCCTTATGTTAGGTGAACCACTAAACTCATCACGTTTTAAAGTAGTAACGATAACTAATTAGTAATTTGAGAAAATACTTATACAAGGGATAGATACAAATAGAAACGGATGGCTTTTCATTTTGGGATTAGGTAGTATGTATCTTGGCGCTATAGACGTGTTCAGAGAAAGAGAATTTATTAGAAAAAAATTGATTATTTTAGGCCCCAAGATTGGCTTACTGTATGTATCGCTGAATGTTCTGTTCCGTTTATTATACGGTAGGGTAATAGGCCTGGGTTTTACATTGTCATTTCCAAGTTTTGTGCCTTTAATTCCATATTGATTGTATTATTTATTGAAAGGATCAACTTTTATTGTAATGAATTTATTTTGAGGAAGAATGGCTAATTGTTTCCTTTTTTAAAACAGTATTTGACAACATAAAATCAATTGTTTTCGATATAAAAAAATGTGGCTGTTCTAAATAAATGGTAATTCACCACTACTTCGACTTTTTCCTTTGCACCCTTCTCTTGTGTAACAATACCTATCCATATTTGATGAAAAAATCTCTTACTATTTAATCAAACGAGACGATTTCATTGCTTAGAATGATTATTATAAGAAATAGATAATGTCATTGTAAACTTAATAGTAGATTAGATAAAACTCTATCGACAGATACTCTATCGATTAAGAATTTTTTTAATCACATTCATACAAAAGGACACATCATCGATATTTTAGAAACGACATTAATTAAAGATATCATTGACTCGATATAAATATTGAATTTATTTCTGGACTTTGCATTCTTACATATACAAAGATATCTATTCGTTTTATAATAAACATCGATAGTCTAGTGCTAATCTGAAACAGGTTAAATTTAATCTAATCTGAAAACTAAATGTCTGGCAGGGCATAATCTTCGTTCGACCGTTAGTTTCGATATTTTATTAAATACAGAGGCGTATGGTATTTCGACGAAACGAAAGTGAAGGTTTAAAGTTAGCGGTCACGAGTCGTGGCAGTTTAACCACCAGATATCACTATAGTCGGGCTACATACTTGCGACCCACAATGCACCGAGCCTACGGCATGTGCCTTTCTGTGTCGGCCATTTTGTAGTTTCCTTGAGAAATTGTGTTGAGTTGATTCATCTTCTCGGTAAGAATTTTATAAAATTGTAAAACGGCGCGACTCACATTGATCCAAATGATGTAGAGGATTGAGGGCAGATGCTTATGGCTAACTATTGATAGCTTGAGAACGAAGAATAAGGTTGCGTTTTTTGCGCACAACCGTGTGCGCTCACGGTACTTACACCCGAAGAACGAGCCAGTAAACGAAGCTGCCGAGAAACACCTATTGATAAAGGCACATGGAATCCGGGATTGTTTCGGGATGAATGGTGATTTCGGTAACGATATACGATACGCATAAGTGTACTGTCCAAGTGGTTGTCACCATATTCTGCGTGCGTGAACATGTTGGCCCGGCCAACGTCTCGCTCTATATTTGGCTAATCGCATCCAACATATTGCATATCTTGCCTTTTCAAAATTTTTACTTTTCATGCCGTAACCTTTCCCAAAGAACTATATCAGAAGGATACAATGTGACGTTTAAGTGTGAATGCTTGTCGATCGCACGTTGATACCGAACAAGAACAAATCTTAGCATGTGGCACGGTTTGTACGGTCAACATTCAGTTTTCTCAACGTTCACCGGAGTCAGTGAAAGATTTCGCGTTTCCATCATCGTTTAAACGTACCGACCCATTGTTTCGTGTCACGTATCGCCGGATCGCGACGTTAATTTATTCGAAAATAACCGTTTCACGTGAGCCGAGGGACGTGCCGATCCTCTATTTTTATGTTCATCGTCTCTGCAAGGTTCGGACGGGATTTCGTGTAAATAAATTTGTACAATTTGAATTCGCGTTACGTACATATACGCGTTCGAGCATGCACATACACGCCCGCGCGCGCGCGCACCCGCACGGACACGTCCAACGGCATCGTGCACACGTATTATGTGCTATTGAACATGAGCACGCGCGCGCGCGCTCGCGTGTACGTACGTGTCCCGCTGATGTGTGTGACGAGCACATATATATGTGTGTGTATGCGTGCGTGCGTGTATATAGGTTCTACAAATGTATTACATCAGACCATTATATTGTGCATATTACATATCTTTGGTCACACTTTTTGAAATCATTGCTCTGACAAAATTGTTTAACAATCGAAAATTTCACCCTACAATTATTTAGTAGTGTCTGGTATACAAGAACTGTTAACTGAATTTCATTTGAGAGTTGTATATTCTAAAGGATGATGATACATTGAAATTACCTTCTTAGGTTGGAAGATAAGTTGCTATACACACGTTTAGTAATATAAACACTACGCTTCTTAATTTTGGGGCATAAAAGAGTGAGAGGTCATCTACCAAGGTTATTAATTTCTTTTATTATTTACTATCGTCAATCTCCTCTGCTGAGAGTGTGACATCGTTGAATATACACATCATTTTCTAATATCGTCTCATTTCTAATATCTTTATTTAAATAATATTAAGATCAGTTACTAATCAAGTTGTACGTTACATGTTAAAACATGTAAGTGTATCATACAATGGGCTGTTAATTGTTCTTCTCGAATGTAACTAATCTTACGTTTATCCACGTGGCTAATTCTCCTTTATCTTTTTGTATAGGGTACGTGTACATGAATGGGGACATTGGCAAGCTCCCACCAGGGGCGGTTTATCCAGCCACCCCTGAACCTCTCGGTTCTGTTGGGGGTGCAATCGGAAGTGCTGCATCCAATCTGGAATATAGCGTCATGAACGGTGTTCCAAGTGGAAACGAATTGATATTGGAGGCGGGTGTTGCTAATCTAGAACCTTCACCGCAACATGCGATGGGTATAGGGGGTGCTGCAGGTTACGGTCCAGTGGATGTTGCTCCTTTAGGTGATGTGCCAAATCAACCTGCTCCAATGGGTGATTTATCTGCCCCTGGTATACCCTTGGAACAACTTAAACAGATGCTCTCTTCGCAACTTGAATATTATTTCTCCAGGTAAGGGATCTTACGTTAGAGAATATAGTTAGCTTGGTTTATTATAATTAACGTAAGATTAAGTTGCAGTATACGTTATATAACATAGCTCACATTGTTCTCTGTTTTTAATTGATATGTGAGGAGTTCCGTGATTGTTATCAGAGATAGGTATATGTATTTTCATTTTGACGAACGTCGCACTTTATTGTCCGTTTTTATTTTCAGAGAAAACTTAGCTAATGATACATATTTATTATCGCAAATGGATAATGATCAATATGTACCAATATGGACAGTAGCAAATTTTAATCAAGTGAAGAAACTAACGAAAGATATAAAACTTATAACGGAAGTTCTTAGGGAATCACCAAATGTACAAGTTGACGAAGAGGGGCAGAAAGTAAGACCTAATCATAAACGGTGCATCGTGATTCTCCGCGAGATACCGGATAGCACTCCATTGGAAGATGTGAAGGTGAAGAAATATATCAGCACACTAGTTGTTTCCGATTTATTTTACAATATGTATTAATGAACATTTCTGTAATGTAGATTGTTAGAGTACATGTGTAATTTTTGATCTTGTAGAATTTGTTCTCTGGAGAAGGATGTCCAAGGTTTATTTCATGTGAATTCGCACATAATAGTTCTTGGTATGTAACTTTTGAATCTGACGAGGATGCTCAAAAGGCCTACAGGTTTTTACGTGAGGAAGTACGGGAGTTTCAGGTAAGAATCACTATCAACACAGTTTTTGTACTTCGTCGAGAAAGAAACGAAAGGATGTTAATATGTACGTTTGTTGTGTACTTAGGGAAAGCCAATAATGGCTAGAATCAAAGCAAAACCAATGAATAGGCTACCAATTCCGGCAGTCGCCAACGTAGGTGGTATTAAAAATGGTTACAGAACGCCACCTCCACCACCTGTCTATGATCCAACTAGTTACACAGCTGGACAGCAACGCTTCCTTTATACAAATGGTACTACTATGCCACAAACTACCATGTCGCCATATGCCAATCAGGTTCATGTATTTGTAAGTAAACTCCGTATTACGTAAATAGATTTAGTCTGTTATAGAAAGATTTATCGCATTTATCTTTTTTTTTCTATAGCATCAACCATTTTATCCTCCTGGAATGATGTCTTGGGGACCTGCGAGTCACGCTTATTTCGATATGTCAGGTGTCTTCATGAACGGTATTACGCCACACAGCACGTTTAAACCACACACAAGATATAATCCCCGTCACAGGTAAACACATGAAACTTTTGTTATGGAAGTTCAACAGACTCGTTTCAATGATTTTTCGTGAGAGATTAATCCGTATTAAAGTACCGATTTGGCATCAGGATTTTTATAAAAAGTTACTTTATAGACATGTGTGTACATGTATGTATATGTGATACAGAAATAAACAAAGAAATGGGCCTGAAAGACCAGGCTTAATGGATGGCGGAGGCAATATGGTGCCAATGGGACGAACGACTCATCCGCCTATAAGCGGGGCACCGATATCTTTAGGAGCGACAGTTCCGACATTTTCTTCGAGCTTGCCTACGGTGAAGCCAACTTCTTCTTCCTATCAGACCGGCACAAAGTTCCATTCCTCGCATACAACCGTGGCAACCGGAGAAAGCCAGTATAATAGCAGCCATTCGAAAGGATCCCAAGAGAATGACGCTCAGGCTCTGGACTCCGGAGTGCAGTTCTCGCGTCATCGTATGCATCGTAGGACCAAAGACCAAGACTCGTTATCGAAGGCTAACAGTAGCCCGTTGCCGTCGATCAGAGAAACTACCCCGGCCAGTAATAATAATACGCAATGTAACCGAGGGGTACAGTTCGATTTGGAAGCTTCTGCTTTCCCTCCTCTTCCTGGCCTAGACGCTGATCTTGCAAAATCCCATAATGCTTCGGTAGAAACTGTTGGTACTGATTGTACGCAATCGCAGAATAGGCTTTCAGATGTAGTTAAAGGTACCGCGAAATTGAAAAGCGTGAAAGAGAAAGAAGCCACAGGGACGTCGCAACAGTACCATCAACAGCCGACAAGTAACAGCAGTAGGTCCGCGAGTCCTGGGTCAACCGCCGGTGGTCACGTTGGCTCGCTAGAAGCTCCGACTGGTTCCGGCGGCAGCACGTCGGCTACTCCCGTTGCATCTACAAACGCCAGCTCTAATGCTTCTGCTAGCAACAATGACTCCACAGACATCGCTCTCAGCACCATCACTCTCACTCCCCCGTCATCTCCTGATAAGTGAGTGTGCTTTCTTCTTATACATACATATGTACAACATACAGATAATAGACACATACACACAGAGACGCGCGCGTATATAAATACATACATAATAACCGGATGTGTACGTCGATTACGTACATAATAACGTTGTAAAACGAAATAGTTGTTTAAATATATTTCTAAAGTATTGCTTATATCATATATAAATTATTGTTACAAGTTCTTTAAATTGCTTTTAACGATACATCGCATATATTATGTATATATGTATAAATACACAGCTATATGTATACATATAATCACGGGCGCGCGCGCGAACACACACACATACACACAAGATGCATACACATTACACATCAGAATGATTTACGTGCAGGCAGTGATATAGAGCCTGAAAAAAATTGCTAAGCTGTGTTTGATAGTGTTGGCTGCATTATATGCGTGCTATGCTCTGTATGGTGGATGTGTATTAGTGAAAGTTATATAGTCCACCTTTATTTTCATATCACCTATATAAGAAGGAAAGGGAAAGTAGTTACTCGTGGTAGAGAGAGGAAGAGAGCGAGAGAGAGAGTGTTTGTTAGTTTCAATATTATACGTTATGTTTTCTTAGTATGACACCATAATACTGTTACACTTTATGCTTATTTACTAATTCGTAAATAGGAAGGATAAAAAACGGTAAATTAATTATTTTGAAGAAATAAGTAAAAAATAACGAGTACGGGGATACATGTTTCAATTTCGAAAAAACGATGACGTTAGATTATATTAAATCGCAAATACATGTATTACTTTTTATTTTGTCAATAATTTAATGAGTGCATTAATAAAAGATACCAAACATACTTTGCAATCATTCTATTTTATTTTCACTGATATTTTATCAAGTTTTTCGATACATATATTCGTTTTGCAAAGAAATGTCTTCTCTTCATTCTTTTCGTTTGTTTTTTTACGGTACATCGTTTCATAATTAATTATTAATATCTCGTACATATACGTATACATACATACATATATATATCTATGTAAAAATTGAAAATTATGTAAAAAAAAATATTGTTTGCTGTGCTATAACTGTTAAACTTTCCCTTTCTTAATTATGTTATACTCTTAGAGCGATAAAAAGTAGGTGTATCTTTCCTGAATTTACTATTACTTTTATTATCTATGGTGGTTAATTATTTTACGGCGTGCTCACTTGTTCCAATTTGCCATTTTATTTCTATTCATTACATTTTCTCCACCCCATTGAGTGACGAGTCGTTTAATATTGTTTGGAATGCCTCGCTAGTATGGTTCTTTCGTTGAAGAACATGATCTTTTTAAAAGTAAGAGCTGGTGCTCCACTCGATGAAAGAGCAGACTTTCATTTGAAAATATTTTAAAATGCTCAAAATCGAGGTGTCCATTTGATACTAGGTAGTCAGAAGTTTTATCATTCTCTTGTGGTGATCCGATTACTAAACACGACAAAATATTGCAATGCGTATGTATGCAACGATGTATGCAGTACTCTGTGGTAGCACAATTTATATTTCTTGCCTGTACCACTGCGGCAAATGAACAATACATATAAAACTATTATACATATTCAGGGTTCTTCAATATATGAGTTTATTATTATTATTATTATCATTTTATTATTATTATTATTATTATTATTACTATCATCATTTCCATCACCACCATCATTCATTGATACGATCGTTCTCGTCCTCGTCATTACCATTACTATGAACGTCATGATTCTTACTATTAATACCGTTGCTGTTGCTGCTACAAACATTATTGCTAAATCGACTAATCATCATCTTTTACAATACGACCGTGGTTAAAGGTTCATAGAATTATTAACGTCAATATCATTTCCACGCAGCTTATTATCCTTGCAGTCATCATTACTGCTACTTATTCTTGTACATCTGATTATTTTTCTCTCTCTTATTGTTTTGCTACTATCGTAATGGTTACCAAACGATTGCTACTGGTTTCTGCTATTATTCACGATTTACTTTCTTTAATACTACCCTCATTATTACTAATATATTATTATTACTATTCCTATTTCAGTTATTAATACTGTTACAGATATTAATACCGTTTCTTTATTTATTATTCTTATTTTCATTGGTACAATCATCAAGGTGTTTACCATTGCTGCCCCTATGAAATTCTCATTCTCATTGAGATCATCCCATTGTGTCATCGTCACTAATTAATTATTATTACCTATTGCTACTACCATTACTACAACTGCTGCTACTACTATTACTACTACTATCACTACCATTGCTACTATTACTATTATCGTTCGTTATTGTAATGTTACATTATGTTATATTATTATATTATATTACATTATATTATATTACAATTATTAATTGTTCATTTTCAAGATAACTCTTAAAGGCATTTCAATGAAAAAAAAAGATTCTTATTTTTTAATATAAAGTTAAGCTGTAATATTCGGCACATGAATATAATAAAAAGCATGGTTCACTATTAATGGATGACTATAGATTCATTGTCAGTGAAAGTAAATAAATGATGTGTATACTGGTTTGTTAAATAAGTGTTGCAATCTTGCAAGACCCATTCCCTTAACTTACGTAGTGTGTTTTCATTTTCTTTTTTTTTTTTTTAATTTTTTTTCTCTCTCTTTGAATGGAAATGTATATAATAGTGGCTGTCTTTTATATTTGCGCATGGTATTTTAAGGTGCACAGTCGTATATATTATTTAATATATGTATTGAATATATGTCTATTATACTTATGCACGTTCAGGTTTAGTCCTTTATTATTGAAATGCACCGCTGACAGATCTGTAAAGACTGACGATTCGAACATGGTGAACGGAGTGGACGAGGCTGACTCAAGTGCACACACAGCGGAAGATTCTGAACAAGTATCTAGGTGTGAATGTAATGTCCCTACTGCCTCACAAAATTCCCAGTCACAAGCGGGAGTGACTTCTACCTTCCCTGTAGTAAGTACATTGTTATCATTCTTATTATCCAATTTATTTGTCTTGCATTTAGCATTGTGTGTCTTCATAGTATTACAGTATCAAGAGTAACGATCGGCGTCAAATGAATACTATATAAATGTCTTATTGAAATTGTTTGCAAAGGTACACCGTTTTACCTTCAAGTTAGATCAACGATATTAACGTTCCCTTTTACTGAGCATACAGATAGCTGTAAACGCTATTATTTGAAAGACTTTTAAGATTGTACTAAACCGGAGTACAGTAATGCTAATAAGAGTATTCTTTGACGTGCACGTCGTATTCCAGTGGGTAATAGACATCTTTGTCTTCATTCTAGGATCATACAAAACCGAGTTATGCCCAAGTAGCACAGCACTGTCGCGAACTACCTTGTACAAAACATAAGACAGATGAAAGGGATGGAAATGTGTAAATCAATATGTGAGTAAATCGTTTTTATTTCATGCATCGTTTGTTGTTCCCTATCGCTTATTCGCAGAATCAAGCGACAAAGCTTTGATCACTTGTCAAGATCAAGATGTAACTTTGCAGATGCTACAGCAGCGAATTTCGATAATTAGCTGTTATTCTTCATCTGGATTATATGGATTACGTACCACTGCTTTTTATCCTACATCGGATATAGTGGGTATGAAGAAAACTTTTTACATTGTACAGTGAAACTTCGCCTACAATGAATGGTGGTATCGATTAACTATATAAACAATTATCGAAAAAAAACAAAAAAAATTATTTGAAGAGACTCTAATTCGCTGCATATTTAAACCGAAAAAAAAGAACAAAAAAAATACGTTTGCTGGCAGGATAATACATTGCGTAGACGAGTATTGTTATTGCTTTGGTTCTGTGATTTTGGAGGTACATATTTGTTAGCTTGTAAAAATGTTAAACTAAGGTATTAATCTTTTAATTCCTTTCTCCTCTCCCCTTTCATAGCACAGGGCCGTAACTGGGAAATGTTTATCTTTGTGCCAAACCTTGCTATGAGCGTACAGCTTAAATGAATGTTCAGAGTGCAACGAAACTTTTTCTCAGACAGAATTCTGATTTAAAAGAAAATTGATGCAAATAAGAAATGTGACTTTTAGAACAGATAAATCATAAGCATGCTTTTTTTGAGGAAAAGAGATTGATACATTTCTGTTTTCTTATCATTTTTCTTATTATTTATAGGCGAGACTTGCGTACTTTCCAGAATGTCGGTAGCAAACGAACTATGAACAAACGATACAAATGAAATTGCAGAATACTAATTTAATTTCGATTTCAGAGAACACAAAACTGAAAGAGGAACAATAATAATTAACTGCTCTACGTGCGAGATATAAATTACCTCGTGGTCTCACACAACTGTTGCCTACTATGCTCTAATATAATATCATTGTAACGAGCAAACATTTCATTGTATCTGTTGTAAGATCAATTTTTGCAATTACATCGTCATCGTGCTTACTGCTGATAAAAGTGTATCGTAATTTTTCTATAAATAACAGATTATTTACAATGAAAATAATTAGTTCTTATAGAATTATTAGCTTCTGCTCTGACACGTACGAATCACAGATTGATAGATATTGTTTTATTACATTTTCTCTGTTTCATATTCTATGCACTTGATAATCAATAAAGATGTTCAATCTATCAAAAATGACTTGCCTCGCCGTGATAATATGCAAGGCAAAAATATAATAATATAGGAAATTTATGAATAAGCTCATTAGGATGCTTAAAGAATATAACATTCCAGTGTCTGGAATAAATTCTGTTACGGAAATTTGTTTTCCATGTGAATCGAAGATACTGCTGATAATAAACTGGCTGTTCGTTATTGATATTCTGGAAATGCTACGAAATAGATTTTAATATTAATTTTCGTTCATTTTGAATGGAAAACAGTGAAGGAGCTAATTGTTATCGACGATCTTTAGGCACCTATTTACGGCACTGACATTTTCTTTTTAATATTATACTGTTACATAAGATAACATACAATTTAGAATTATGCTTTGGCAAGTAATATAAGAGTTGTCAAAAGTATGGTCTTTGAGCACACGTTTAAGTGCCTCAAAATGTTGTGTATATTACAGGAGCTTGGCTTTAGGTGTTATATAATTACATGTACCTATACATTATAGTAAAAGAAGCGCATATGATATATTTGTTACTGATATGCGTGCAGAAAAATCGAAGTAATACGGATATTAAAGGGAAAAAAGAAGAAAAAACCAATCTCCTGAACTATAAAACAATTTACCAAGGTGTATAATTATACTTTACATTTACGATACTGCCTTTTCATTTTCTTTTTATATACCTGAAATGATTAGTGACTAACGTTGGATATGCAGAAGAAATTTATTGTCGAACTGTAAATGGATTAGGATTATCATTACTAATTGTTTCAGTTCAAATCGTGGTGCTGTAAAACACTTTGCTTTAGCCTCAGTCTTCTAGCACAACTTATATTGATTGTATCTCGACGATACCTTCAGGAAAATTTTGATGTAATGCGGTTGATTACATCGAGAAATAAGTATGGATATATTTAACATAAACGTACATAAAGAAAAAACTAATATCTTTTCATTAGTAAATTCACTCGTTTCAAGTTGTTTTTATATCTTCTAATATCATTTCGTATTTGATCCGTAGATTTAGTGTATTTTTTTTTCGTTTGCTTATTGTTCTAGTTTATTTTATCTTCCTCTTGATACATGATGCGAAA
>SHCU01000187.1:155485-170866 GCA_004307685.1 Ceratina australensis | reverse complement strand
TATATATATATACACATATACATATGTATTAGCTATACATATTATACTCGGGGCGCAGCGTATAAGAACGAAATTCAATTACACGCATAAATTTTATGTTCGATGTGTGAAACATTTTCGATGTATCTGTAATTATATATTTGTACATACATAACAGATTCATTTGTTGCGTCCATTATGTGGTTAGAGACTACTTTGTACATAATATAAATACACGATAATAAATAAATAAAATTAAATGTATCAAACTTTCAATACATCGAACGAATCTACATTTATTAGTACTGAACTCTGTGGTATTTCCTAATACATGATCGCATGTAATTAATATGTCTTCTCTGCTTCGATATAAAATACGACTTCCGGTTCGCGATGCTCACTACATGATTTATGTCAAGCTTTTTGTGTGAAAAAGGAATTTGGAAGTAGAGCTATTAGGTATTTCTAGAAAATAGTAATTCTGGGAGAAATTAAGTAATCAAAGTCTAATCTTTGCAAATACTACTAACCCAGCTCTCACCACGTGGAGATGACTACTATCGAGACCCGGTCGGCGGACAATATCCGCCAACCCCTCCCTTGATAAATTGCCTATCTTGTTAAGGGCTATACAGACTCAGGTCTAAAAGACTTCCGTGCTTGTATTGTGGCAGGAAAATCGGCGAAATAAATAATTGATAAATTGCCGCTCTATCATACGGTCGAACATGGGAAAAACTATTGTACGGTAGCGAACAAAACTCTAAATACTAACTATTGACTCTACTCTAGGTGATTTCAATATGAGTGACCACTGACCTGATGTGGTCACCCTCAGGATCGGTCATTTGGGTCGGAAAATAAGAATACCAAAATTTGTTTTTGTTCGTGTTATTAAATTCTCTAATCTAGCAAAAATTTGCTATGAACATTTCTGATGAAGACTACCTTAGTCATTCCGAAACTGCGTTTTTGCAAAAACCGATATTTCTCGCAAACAAAAAGCATTTCTACTCTCGGATTTTCAAAACTTTATAAGAATCACATAATGGATATTGTAAAAAAAAATCAAAAATGCTTTTGCTGATGTAATTGAAATGTATTTTAAAATCATTTTTAAGAATAGGTGCAAGTTGCATTTTATATCGAGCTGAAACAATGATGAACGATAGATATAGAAAATATTGTTCTTGTTACACCTCATTGTACTTACATACACTTTTCACTTTCAGAAATATAATTTTTACTAAATATCTTATCAGAAAGCCGGTGTAAGATTTGCCCCGCTCTCAAGTTTTAAGCTCCAGTTAAGTATCGTAGATGTTTGCTCATGAAATTGGCGTTTCTAATCGCCCTCCGAAGATCATACAATTATAAAAGTATATCTATAAAAATTGCATATTATTTCTATTATACACTAATATTTAACTTCTAGATAAATCATAAATACGAGACAGTTACTGAACTAATTTTCGTTATAAGCATGCAGAAATTTGGAATCACGGATTATCGTTCGCTATAACTACAGTACTGCGCGGAAGAAAATAAAAAGACTGCATAAACTGAATGAAACTGAATGAAATCTGACCAATGAGTCGTCGTGGCTGAAGTAATTCTCATTTCGAAAGTATGAAGTGATTATACAAATTTTTCTAGATAACATTACTGCACGAAATAATTGTTTCGTTCTCCGAAGTTTGTTTACTATAATGGATTCTTAAAAGTAATCGTTACAAGATGTACTATTCGCAATTTGGTGAACATAATCATAACCTCTAATGAAAGATGATGTGTCTGTTCGAGACACTGGTTATTGTAATTAAAGAAGGAAAATAATAAATAATTATCAATACCGATAACCGGTCATCATATGATTGTTACATTTTAGAAACGATTAGAATACTCTTTCGCAATAAAAAGACACGAATGAAACCGATGTCTGTGTCAGATTCATTTCTTATGATTTGTTTAATTGTTAAATAAGCTGAAAAATGAAGTATCCTACGTCGCCACCGATAAGTAGATGTAATTCGCCTGGACCAAGTGATTCAGGCTTGAATTTGCCAACACCAGTCACTTACAGGTATACAAAATCATATTACAAATTCTGATAAGCCTTCGGTCTTTACCGAATTAATTGTGTTTTAGACAAGACTGTATGGGAGCAGCAACAAAATGTTACAAATATTTAAGAAAATTATTGAAATTCGAGCAAATGGATTTTGAGTTTGCCCTATGGCAAATGGTTTTTCTATTCATATCACCGCAAAAAGTGTACAGGAATTTTCAAAGTAGAAAACGTGAGTCACTTTGCTTCTAAGTTACCTGAATGATATATTAATAATATAAAAGATTTATTTATTTTATAGAAACAAAGTCTCAATTTGCAAGAGACGATCCTGCATTTTTGGTATTACTATTATGTTGTTTGTGTATATCTTCCATCGGTTTCGCCATAGTTCTGGGATTAACATTTTTCCAATTTATAAAACTGTTATTTTACATGATTTTCATCGATTATCTCGCTATCGGCTTAATAGAAGCTACGATATTCTGGTAAAGTACTTTACCATCAATTACAGTTTATTTTTCAAGTTTTGTTATATTTATAAAAATCTTTTATTGTAGGTTTATAGCAAACCGTTATTTAAGAATTGATAAAACGCAAGATGTGGAATGGGGCTATGCATTTGACATACAATTAAATGCATCCTTCCCACCTTTAGTAATACTCCATATCGTACAACTGTTTTTATACAATGGTAATTCTTTTAGTTCAATCTTTAGTTTTATCCTGTTAATGTGATGTAAAGTGCTTGTCAAAGAATACTTAATTGTATTAGGTCTCATAAAATACGATGAATTTTCATCGCGATTCGTTGGAAATACAATCTGGTTAATAGCAGCAGTTTATTATATTTATATAACGTTTCTGGGCTATACGAGTAAGTGCATTCTGAATTATTATTCGAGTTACAAAAGACAATAAATTTCTTCTATTTATTTTAGGTATGGGAATTCTTCATAAAACACACAACATATTATCAACGCTACCATTTATATTTCTAATGTATGTTGCGACATTGTGCGCAGGTATTAATATCAGTCGTTTAGTCATGGAATTTTATTTTTACAGAGCCGTTTAAATAAAGTTTATTTTGTTAGTACAATTTTTATTCAATTATTTATATAAACTCTTGTATAACTCTCTTACATTATCAGGTATTTCTTATGATACTTAATTAGACTTATACTTGATGCATATAAAAATAAACAATGTATGAAATGTATTATAAAATATGCTCATAAACACTTGATGCAATTACTTATAATTAAATGTCTAAGGTTGCCTAGAATATATTTACAGTTACTAAAGATAAACAAAAATTTTTTAATAATAATCAAGAGAGCAAAATCTTCAAAAGATATGACACTTATAATATTTTATATTGACATGATTCATAAAAGTTTAGGCTGTTGCTTTAAAGTAGAAATATCTAAGATCTTACTTGGGCAGGTCGTCCTAGATGTCTGATTAAATGGAAAGCGTAGTGTCTTAGGACTGTTTCTTGGATCAGCAGGCTTCAACTCAACTCTTGGAGGCACTTCGTTTTGTACTCTACTAATATCTGAAAAATTTGTGTTATTCATTCGATGATTATGTTTAGCGGTTGATTTCTTTTACCTTCTACATGAGCATTGTTCTTCCCTGGGAGCAGTTGATATCTCTCTAAATAACGCATTGTTGCAAACGACATATTTGTACCCTGCATATTGCTGACCATAAGATGCTTTACTGACGTCGATCCTTGCCTCTGTATCGCTAATTCAGCAAGCTGCTCATCAGTTAAATACTTCAAAGCCAATGCCTTCATATGCATGCTCGTGTTTGTTTCATTTACAGCGCTCGTGGCTTGCGTCATGTTTGTTTGATAATCCAAACGTGGGTAGAATGATAAGTCAAATGCCATCCTACAAATAAATTATTCATATAGTACATCACGATACAAACCTTCATCAAAAGTCAATTAAATGTAAACCATACTTGTTACTGCTGTTCACGTCATTTGCTTCAGGTTTCTCACTTAAACTGATGCCGAGCTTTTTAAGTTGTTCTAACGTAGCAACTTTTACTGTGTCTAATGTTGCTTTATTTTCAGTCTCATTTTTATTTGCTTTCGCTTGATTTTGTTGTTGATCCTCCGCAATCGCTGAATTCTGTAGCAGTTGATTCACTTGTCCAAGAACGTTGTTGTAAAACGTCCAGCCTACCTTCGAGCTACGTTTTACTTTCTCGCTATCATCGTCGCTAGAATACTCGTTCATTTCGACGTGAATACTAGGCTCCGGGGTAGGGGGAGGTCTTTCATTTATTCTCAAATCGCCACAATTTAAAATCAAACTATCTTCGATACAATTAGATCGTTTAGACCCCGAGATCTGTCTCTCCTTTCGATAATCTTTCGAATAACCAGAATTACTTGATTTTACAGACTCATCATCCTGTTGCACATTTGCTTTCCTACATTCATTTTCATTAGATGGGTTCGCCTTGAAATTTCGATTTTCTGAAACAACATATTCAGAATCTCTTTGCGTCATCGGTGTTCTTGCAGCTTCGAGAGTTCTTCTCCTCTCGATCTCCTCTTCTTTCCCTAGATGCTTCCTCGTGTTACTATCAGTCTCATTTAATTTTAACGTTCTATTTTTATCTAATTTAGGAGACTCTGATTTATGATTATCCAAATTTCTCCTGGTATCAATGTAAGTCTGTCTCTCCAAATCTTTCATAGAGGTACTTGCATTCAGATTGCTACTTTGTTGTTGACTAGAAGACATGTAACTCTCTGAATCCTCGACTATATTTTCTAGTTGCGCGCTAGACATACGAGTAAACGAATTCTTGTATCTTCTTAGAGAGTCATTTGTATCGCGAATATTATGACACATTTTTGCATTTTCTTGCTTATCATCATTCTCTCTATAATCCTCAACATCTGTCGTATAAGGATTGTTTTGCACGGTAAATTCAAAGCTCGTCATTACTCCGATGGAAACTTTTTGTTCCACAATTGCTTTTGCCGATTGCATGTCCGCTAATATCAATTCATTTTTATTTGTATTATCAAAAGAATTCTCTTTCCTTCTCTCCATAGACAATTCTCTCTGATACACACAGTTTTTTGTATTGTCCGGTACATTAACGCAATTAGGAACATCCATAATGTCATTAGATGTTACATTCGCATGTAACAGATTACTATGTTGAGACTGAAGAGAGCACGAACATCTCTTTCTTTCTCTTATGCTTTCCTCCTGCATTTTCAACAGTCTATCAACTTGTGTCTGTAGAGATTTAATTTGTTCATTCTGGCTGTTTATAATCTGTAATAAGTTTTTTACTGTTTCTTGATTATCTGTACTAGGCACAGGGTAAGGATGAAGTTGAGGGAACGGATAACGATTCACATTGAAATAGGGGTACTGCTGCCCTATGTAATGTGGTAGTTGAATTTCATTCCTTTGTAAAGTGTTTGAATTCACAGGTAGAGTTTGTATACTTGGATCAGTAATTGAATCGTTGTAAGATACTTGCTGTTGCCTAGGGTCGTGAGCAGCTAACTTTTTATCATATAACAAAGGAGGATGTTCATTTTCCTGAGCAATATAATTATCAGTACTTATGCATTGTTTAGGAACATGTGGCACAGTAGATATAGAGTCACGGTTTATGTTACTGCTGTATTGAGCTCTTGGACTTTGATTACTTCTTATTCGCATTGTATTGTCTTCAGGAATGTTAGATAGATCAGCATTTCTCCTATCAACTTTTTGCTCATGTTGCGAACTATCATAATTATTTCTTCTCCTTGCATAATTCGTTCTTTCTGATTGATTTACAATGCGTGTAGTATTATCTTCTCTCGGAGAATTTAATGAAATATAATCTTGATTAAATTGTACTTGAGGACTTCTGCAGTTATTATGTTGATTAAATTGTACTTGAGGACTTCTGCAGTTACTATCTCGATTAAATTGTACTTGAGGACTTCTGCAGTTACTATCTCGATTAAATTGTACTTGAGAACTTCTGCAGTTACTATCTTGATTAAATTGTACTTGAGGACTTCTGCAGTTATTAACTTTAGGTGGTATTTTCGCATAATTTTGTTCTTTCCATGCTGCGTACGATTCATTGGCATTAAAAGGATTATTACTTTTATGGGTTGGACTCCTAGATTCCACAACAGGTGGATTAATACCTACATGTTGCTTGGACTTAGAATGTAAGGGTTTATCGAATATTAAAGAAACTTCAGGAACTGATGGCACTGTGAAATCCTAAAATAAAAAGTTTAAACGTTGAATATATAACATTTATTTATTATTATAAACAAAGCTTACATCCAACTTCGACGAAGGTTTCGGTGTAATTCTTGGCACGAAATCATCTTCATCGTTGCAAACTTGATACATCATTTGGATTGAATCTAACAATCGTGATCTAATACACATTCGCTTAATATTTACGTTCGTTAATTTCTCACACGTGCTGTTCAATTAACGATATCATTTGTTGACTATCTAATCGTCTCGACAAGAGTTCAGTCTCTCATTTCTCAGTCATTGACTTCTTTATACGTCATCTCATTGGAGTCAAGTTCTTTTAGATGCTACTTCTATTTTTCTGAAAGGTGAGATGAGAGACAGTGAAAAACTGATTTCAAACCAACGCTTCAAACAAACTAGTGGCCAAGCCGCTGCGGCTTGGCCACTAGGAGGCAGTAGCAAACGGCGAGAAAAAGAGGGACTACTTGAAACGGGCTCATGAGCAATCTCCCTCTTCATCTCTGACACAAGTGCAGCCAACGTGAAGCGATAAACTTTAGTCAGATACTCCCCCTTGAATCTGTTTTACCTGGTGAGGATTAATCGGATATGTGTGCACCTGTTCCTGCTGTGCATGTAAAATGATACGTATTGTACATACATTGCACGGTGCACCACATTGGCAAATGACTGAAATTTTACTACATTATTAATTAGGCAGGGTACAATATAAAGCAACTTTCTAATAAACTGTAATTAATCGTAATTAATCGGGAGGAAGGAACGGGGATTCGAGGATGCTTAATGAACAGACGTATCGGGATCATTAGTGTAGTGGCGTGGTATTTTAAATCTATGTATGTCAGAGTTGTTTGACCTGTGATATCTTCAAATTCGGTTATCATCGGTATCCTAAAAATCTCTATATTCGATTAAGCACCGAGGCGAAGACCAAATCTCATTTGTCACAGGTAATTACCATACGTGTATCGTTCAATGCCAAATTACACAACAGTATTTTGTGGCTGAGTGTCTGGAATAAGCAGGCATACATGCATATGTCTCATGTATACGCGAATACGTGCTGCACGATACTCTGTGAAAGACGTATACACGATGAAATTCTTCGATTTACAATGTAAAGAAAAAATGGATTTCATAAATATTTATGTGCTCCACTGAGGTGCAGTTTTTCTCAGCTTATGTGCACCGACACTCTGCTGTCCTCGTTTCTCCCTTTAAGTCCAACTAAATATGAAGCATATTTTATTGTTAAGTGTACAGAAACACTGTTTGTTCTTAACGGTGAATAAATAAATAACTTGTACTTTTGCATTTACCAGGTTGTATTAGTTGCGTTGTAATCCACACTCAATCCACGAGAGAATCTCTAATGACTTTATAAAAGAAGAGGAAAATAATGTTCCTACTTTATATAATGTATATTATATTATCAAAGAAGGAATTGTATCTACAGGAAGTTTAACTATTTGTAATATAAGGTCTGTAAACAAGAAACTAGTGAATGATTTAATATAAGAATAAGCCTGATAACTTTCGATACTTTTTTTAGATCTAGTTTTCCTTCTATGGTGGCTGTGTGGTTCTTCGATCGTTGGCATTTAATCACCACTAGAACAAGTGCCTTTTTTGTATGAAAGTATATCATGACATAATTCTTCATAAGTAATAAGAAGTACATATTTTGAAGGAAACAAACAAGAGCGAGAAGATGGATAGTTCCGAGTACGAGACCGTACGGAATATGACGTTGTTGTTCTTCTTTGAACTCCTTGTGGACAAAGGCGGTCCGCGCACGCTGCATGATTTAAGCTGCCAGTTCGGAGCTAAAGGATTTACGAAGGAAATGCGTCAAATAGCTGGGGGTTCCCAAAGTGGCCTTAAGAAGTTTTTAGCTCAATACCCGATGCTGTTTCTTATTAATGGTGATCACGTGTCGGTGAACACTTACCAGCAAGTCGTGGAGGAAGAGAACGGTTCGAAACTAGGTGGTAAACGTGATTACGCTCGAGAGGCTGTAGAATATTTTACGAATAAATTGATGCAGTACGGAGTCGGTACGGAGGTGCCGATTAAAAGTTTACTGGGACATCGATCTCAAGCTTCGCCGGAAGTCAGACATATTTCTGGTCAACATTACAAGGAGTTCAGAGACTTTCTTATGAAGTATTCGGATGCTTTTGTAGTTACCGAGGACAATGTAATGTTGAAGCAATACGAAGGTATGAAAGCTGAACCTTTCGTAGAATTAGAGCCGGATATACCAATAGATCCAGAAATCACTGCGAAATTATTAGACTTCCTTTGCGAGAGCATCGAGCAGAAGGGTCCAATTCTCATAGATCAAATGTTAAATATAGTTAACGACAAGTTTTCTAATGAAAATTGGACCTCTATATTTAAAACGTCACAGGACTTGTGCACGTTCGTCCAGATGTTCCCAGACACGTTTCACGTTCAAAGTAATTTAGTGACATTAATCGGGAGGCCGAAATCATCGAACGTCGAAGGAAAAGCGAAAACGAAAGCTGCAAATTCTGTGCGAAATCAACATATCATCGCGAATCAAGTAAATTTGAACCAAGTTGTTCAGCCAAGCAATACTCAAACATCTCAAGCATCTATCTCGGAACCGGCACCTGTAAACATCACTAGCCAGGCTAATTCTTTTCAAAACTCTCATCCTCCGTCAACTGAAAGCAATAATAGCTCACCTCCGGTCAGTTTGCAGCAACAAACGTTGAAGCAAAGAATAAACACGCTTGTGATGAAGACTCTGGCGGATAACACGGAGAAGGATAGGAGCTTGCAGACCATGCAGATGGGGGATGCTTGGAAGTTAAAAGTATTACAGCAAACTAGAGTAATAGTGAATACAAGAGAGAGTCTTCAAGTCATAGAAGATATAATAAATCCTCGTAAGCCTCCTCCCGATGGTAAAATCGTTGTATCGTTCGACTGCGAAGGTATCAATTTAGGAGTTAAGGGACAATTAACACTTGTACAAGTTGGAACCATGTCTGGACAAGCGTACATTTTCGACTTGTTCACTTGCCCCAACCTTATACAAGCCGGTGGTCTTCAGAAACTTTTAGAGCATAAGGATGTTATCAAAGTAAGTGACAGGAAACATTTCTTTTTATCGATCGCAATGGATATATATTTACCAAGCATCTCATTGTAGGTGATTCATGATTGTAGGAATGACAGTGTCAATTTGTATAAACAATTTAAGATTATGTTGAATAATGTCTTTGATACGCAGGTAATTTGATCTAGTTTCTTCAGTAACAAAAATATGGATGGTTAAATAATGAATCATATTGTTTTGCAGTCAGCCCATGCTGTACTACAGTTTCAAGAAACTGGCAAACCTGTATATAAAGTTAAAAATGTTAATTTGAATACACTATGTAATCATTATGGTGCTCCGTGTAATCCATTGAAAGAACAGTTGAAAAATATCTATCGTAACAATCAAAAATATTGGTGTAGGCGTCCGCTGACGCGGGACATGCTCATTTATGCGAGCAGCGACGTTCTGAGCTTAGTTCCGCAAATATATGTCTCTATGTCTCGGTAAATATTTGACCATACGTTTTCTATTCAACAATATCTCGCATTCTTATTTCATTCGTATCTGTTACTCGTTGCCAGGCTTATAAAACCGGAAGTACAAGCTCTCTTCAACGAGCTGTGTGAAGAGCAAATACAAATGCATATTAAACCCACGGAGGTGAAGGCGCGTAAGAAGCAACGAAAAGTGGAGACAGAAGTCGCGGATTTGAAGAAGAGAATGGAAGAAGCGACCAGCAAGAATATTGTTTTAAGCAATCGTGAAATACGTCTCTTGCGTTATCTTGATCTTACCGAAGAAGAGAAGGAAAAATTGAAAGGCAGTTATAAGGTCGCGAGAAAATTAGAGAAGCTTGAAAACATGGGTCAAGATAAAGGCGACAGCAGCGAAGAGGACGCTGAGTACCACAGTATGGAAAGTTATACTTCCGAAAATTCTCATTCTGGTATAATATTTGTTCGATACTGTCCATCCTGTTCATGTGTGGTACACCGTCCTATTTATCGAAATGTTTGTTGCTGTAGGTGGTATATCATCGCCGAGAAACTCTGACACGCCGAGTCTCACGGAATCGATGCAAATGGTGGACGAAATTCTCTCCGACGGACGGATGGATCGATTCGAGAAGATAGAAAAGTTGGAAGCTATTCTCTCAGCTGTTACCGGTCCTGCGACCGATCAGTTTTCCTCGAGCAGTGCGGACGCGTCGCCGACAAAGTGTGTTTGCTCGTGCCGAGACAAGAGTAAGAGTCCGCGAACAAACACCGAGAGCAGCGTGGCTTGCCAAACGTTTAGTACAGGTGATATAGTGATTACCAAAATATATCTCACGGAGGAAGAAAAGGAACGAATAGATTTATTGAATTCGCCAAAAAAATAGGTACACCGTAGTTATCGTGAAAGTGGTAAGGAACGAAGTTGCCATTATTAGATTTTTACGAGGAAAATATGAGCGGGAGGCGAGGAATGAAATGACTAGATTATTTTACGTAGTTTGACGAGATTGTAATACATCATTACAACAATCAGCCGAACTGAATACGCGGTCATACTTTCTTTTTTTCCAAATCTGATGCTACAGTAATCAGAGTTTTGGAAAAAACTGGTTTCTTGTTAAATGAAAAATTCAGTATTGTATAATATTATTTTATCAACGGAAGATTATCTTTCTTTACAGCAGTACAAGAAGGAATAATCTCGAATTACATATTTATGTATGATCATGAAATCTACATTCGACTATTAACAGAGCGTCGGATAAAATATTTTGGTTTTTAATAATAATTTATATTATGGGAAACTAATATTGGTCCCCAGCTGAACGACATAAGCGTCTAAATGCTGTCCTTTTTTTAAAGTGAATTTTAATTTGTGACATTGGTAGATGGATAGAATCATGGTAGGACGAGTATATAATTTTTCGATGCAAAGTGCTGCATTAAAATCACTGTTCTACACATCGTATTTCTCGTCTGTACAAAAATGTTTTTCAGTTTTGTTGAAAAATATTTTTGATAACATCCACTTTTAATAAGAGTTCACGAGAAAATTGTTATATAAATACATAGAGTTATCGACATTTTTACATGTTCGACATGTATCATTTTCGTGGTGGAATTATATTTGTGCCAAGTCGTATTGTAATGAATCAACATGTAATTAATGAAATTGTGCATACGTTTTTTTTACTAATGTTAAGCGACTCTTAGGAGCGACTCCTTATACAAATTTTTAGGCGACAATCGCTGTGATAACGTTGAAAGAGATACGCAGCTGCTTTTAATGCAATACTTTCCAAGAATATAGTATTTGTATTTAATTCTTATTCGAATATTTTAGTTATTATTTTTGAATGCATTTTCAAAATTTTATTGCTTTTCGCTTAACACGAAAATTGTAAAATTGTTCGCAGAACTGCTTGTTTAAAAGATGTATTCAAATAATACATTAACGGAATTTTAGTCATTGAAATATTTATAATGATTGTTTCAATGATTTTTACATTGTTTTTTTTTTTTAAACGAGTAGCTAGTTTTATGGATAGAATATCATATAAACTTTGTTACAGGCTCTAAACGAAATATCACTAAATGATACAGTTTTCTAATCTCTATTCTGTATTTTATTTTTAAGTAGAAAACTAAGCCTGTTAACATTACGTTATATTTATTACGAATTATACTGGTGTAATATTTTCTATTTCATTTTCTCGTAAATGTAACATCAAACGATATAATATTAACAGTTAAAAATTAGACTCAGTTGCCTTATTTGTACTAATGCATTTAAACCATTATAACTAAAAACGTGTATTCCGAAACGAGAAACTGAAAAAAAAATTATTTTACTTCCAATAATAGACATCGTTGTTATTAACAGTGATTAATTTATTCCATTAAAGATTTGAAGAATGTGCATAATAAATTTTGTGAAATATCAATCGTGTCTTTCTTTTCATTTTCCAATTAATTTTTTTCAATTTCCAATTATTATCCTATCTATTTCTCACCGTTAATATTAATAATATGAAATAAGCGTTATTTAAAAAGTTATTAAGTGAGTAAAATTCATAAATATTATTCACAAACGCAGCGACTTGTTATTGCAATTTCTGTTTGTTCCGCGGTTTATTGTTTGTACAACTCGTTACTATCTTATCTAACTTCAACAAAATGACATTTGACCCGCAAGACCCCCGCGAATTGCGAGATATTTTCAGTCATTCAAATCCAATTTATGTTTTTTCATGTTTTCATCCAATCTGTACGTGCATATATCTATAGAAAAGTAGTCATGCGAACTATACCGNATTTGACCCGCAAGACCCCCGCGAATTGCGAGATATTTTCAGACATTCAAATCCAATTTATGTTTTCATCCAATCTGTACGTGCATATATCTATAGAGAAGTAGTCATGCGAACTATACCGAGAGCTGGGATTTGGTTGGGATTACTTCAGGGTCGCACACTTGTTGCTCAGGCGATTGTGGAAGCCGGTTGCGCACGGTAGTCTCGATTGATAGATTTAACTTTGAAATTTATTTCGATTTTCAAAGTGTTATTAAGAAAGAAACATGTCTGGTGGAAATTTAGGTGAGTTACATTTACGTTTTTTATTAAAATGATAATAATTGAGAGAAATAAATATCACAGACAACGTGGTCGATACTGAAATGTATTTTTAAAGTTGATTACGATGTATTTCTTGTGATTTTTAATATCACATATTTAATAAATTATTTGTTGCTTTAATAAATATGTATTTTTGTAACATTCACAGCACTTTTAAGCGTGTCCGATAAGACAAATCTATTGCCGTTTGCCAGAAAGCTACACGAGCTAGGTTTGACTCTAATTGCGTCTGGTGGCACAGCGAAGTCTTTGAGAGACTCTGGCCTTCCTGTAAAAGATGTTTCTGACATCACTGGTGCACCTGAAATGCTCAATGGAAGAGTGAAGACTCTTCATCCTGCGGTTCATGCTGGTAATTAAATTAATATAAATGCCAAACGTTTTGATTCGTTTAACAAAAGATTGTACTCTTTTGTAGGTATACTAGCTAGACTCACGGAGTCAGACAAACAAGATTTAATTAAACAGAATTACGAGCTTATCCGAGTGGTTGTGTGTAATTTGTACCCATTTGTTAATACCATTGCGAAACCTGATGTAACAATCGAAGATGCAGTGGAGAACATAGATATCGGAGGAGTAACTTTGCTGAGAGCAGCAGCGAAGAATCACAACAGGGTGACAGTTATTTGTGACCCTAAAGATTATGAGAAGGTTTGGAAGGAAATGGAATCATCTACGAATAAAGATACTTCCCAGAACACAAGGTATACATCCAATCAGTGAAAATAGTATCGTCATTTCCTTGTTTATAAAATTTGTTTAATTTTCTTTTCTTTTTAGACAAGTATTAGCACTTAAGGCATTTACTCACACAGCGGAATATGACAATGCTATTTCGGATTACTTTCGTAAGCAGTACAGTGCTGGTGTATCTCAATTGACATTGAGATACGGAATGAATCCGCATCAAAAACCAGCACAGATATTCACTACTTTGGATAAGTTGCCATTAACCGTGGTGAATGGTTCGCCAGGATTTATTAATCTATGCGATGCTTTGAACGGTTATCAGTTAGTAAAGGAATTGAAAGCAGCTTTGGGTCTGCCGGCTGCGACGTCTTTTAAGCACGTTAGCCCAGCCGGAGCAGCAGTCGGTGTGCCACTGGACGCTGTGCAAGCGAAATTATGTCAAGTTGATGATTTAGTTAATCAGCTTACTCCGCTTGCTACTGCTTATGCTCGCGCACGTGGAGCAGATAGAATGTCGAGTTTCGGTGATTTTATAGCATTATCCGATCCATGCGACGAAGTTACTGCTAAGATTATATCCAGGTAACAATTTTGGATATGACGAAAATTTAATAAAATACGATTATATCTACTTATACAAAATTTTAGAGAAGTTTCCGATGGCATTATTGCACCTGGTTATTCGGAGGGCGCGTTGAAGCTTTTAAAAAAGAAAAAAAACGGCGCATATTGTATTCTCCAAATTGATCCAAATTATGTGCCATCTCCTATGGAGCAGAGAGTTCTGTTCGGCTTAACCATGGAACAGAAAAGGAACGACGCAGTTATCGATAAAACCACATTTGCTAACGTGGTGACCAAAAACTCGACCAGCATCCCTGATCCTGCCATAAGAGATTTAATTGTAGCTACGATTGCTTTGAAGTATACGCAAAGTAACTCGGTGTGCTACGCGAAGGACGGACAAGTAATTGGAATTGGTGCAGGGCAGCAATCGCGAATTCATTGCACGAGATTAGCTGGCGATAAAGCCGACAATTGGTACGTTATTTCGCAGAATATTTATTTAGTTTGTTGAATTGTGATACGTACACAGCTCGTTATTAATGTGCAGTTTTCCTTAAGAATATTGTTACATGTTTCAGGTGGCTCCGGCAGCACCCTAAAGTTACTGACATGAAGTTCAAGAAGAGCACGAAACGTGCGGAAATATCGAACGCTATCGACAACTATGTGAACGGATCGATCGGTAAAGATATGGATGAAGCTACTTGGGCAGCGATGTATGAACAGGTTCCGCAAAAACTTTCGGAAAACGATAGAATAGAATGGATAAAAAAGCTGGATAACGTTGCTCTGAGCAGCGATGCCTTCTTCCCATTTAGAGATAACGTGGATAGAGCTCGATTGGTATGTAATTATTAAACATTTTATTTTATTTACGTGAAATTATTTAATTCGATCTGATTGCAGAGTGGTGTTAAATACATTGCGAGCCCATCTGGTTCAGTAAACGACGAAGGAGTAATACAAGCTTGTGACGAACACAAAATAGCATTGGTTCACACCAATCTGCGATTATTCCATCATTAAATGAAACTATAATGTTATACATGTTTTGATATCACAAGTGAAGGAGAAGTTAATG
>SHCU01000187.1:136899-150791 GCA_004307685.1 Ceratina australensis | reverse complement strand
AATCGAAATGTAATAAAATCATTTTTGAGATTGCATTCTTTTATTCTGAACCTACCGACACATTTCGCACACTAATGCACTATATTGATATTTTTTATATTTGAATATTATTTAATGCTGGAATTTGTATCAGTTTAAATTAGTTACAATTTTAACAATGTGATAAAACTATTTTCATTTTATTTTCATTTTTTATAAAAGAATTTAAGAAGGGTCATTTTGATTGTACGTTGTAGGTTCAGTGCGAAAAACTGATTAAGGTAAATATTTTTACATTGAAAACTGCAATCACCTATTAATATTCTAATTATATTCTCTTTCTAGATTCACGCATATTCAATTATTTTTCGAATTACGAAAGAGGATACGCGCGTGCATCGCGACTATTCAGGAAGGCGTCTTCCACGTCGTTCCTCATTGTTCGCTCGCATGGCCGGTCGAGCAGCAAAGTCACCGCGAAAACCTGTCGGCGGTCCTGTTTTTATAACACAGGCGAGATATTATACGGGCTTCGGTCACTTTCTTTCCACCACCTGGGACACGTGCTTTTTCGTATATCCCATACACGTACCGCTCATAGCGTCGCAGGCACTGGGTCCTTACCCAGTGTGCTATGAGCGAATCTCACATGCGCGCAGAGTGCATGTGAGCCTGCATGAGATCGAGCCTCGGCTGGCGAGCCCGCTGTCAACCTTTCGCTGGTAATCCCTCCGGATTCCCGGCCAAAGGGCTAAGTGGGTCGCTTCCCGCAAGGGACGGTCTATCCCTCTTGTGAACCTTAAGTTGTGAAGGGGGGTTTTTCCAAAACCCATATTCCATCGACATGCGTGACTCCTGGCAGGGGTTTCTTCGGGTATAGGCGCAAGCTTCGGCATCGTACAGTACAGCTGGCCATGGGCCTATTAGCTAATTCACATACTAGATCCCATACACGTTACAAGCAGACCTACCTCCTTTGTGTTCATTAATTACACGTCGTCCGGTAGCGAAACTAGACCGGCTTAACTCATTTGCATCGTACACTGCCAGGTTATTAATATTCTGATCGAAATTAACATAGAGTTTCATACGGTAATTGCGGTAGTGCTTGATAGAATGTATTGCATAACGAGTGATACAATTATTGATATAACGTTTCACATAGTACTTGATAGAATAACTCGGTGGTATTTCGTGTAACGATTCATGTAATAATAATTACGCTATGGATTTTGAATTATTTGAAACATGGTATCTACAGGAATGATAAAGAAAGAAAGATCTCTTGTTTTCGTGTTTTGTTATCAGAAAGTCTTTAGCAGAGAAGTTTATTTTAGTTAATTCCTTGATACGTTTATCTGGCGATCAAGCGGTTTATTTTGTTTTTGTAAATAGAGTTTTTAGATAATTTATTTTGCATATTCAGTAACAATGATCAATATAAACATGATCGAGTTATTCTCGTAGATCGGCGAAAAGGCAGGCTGATATCGTTTTTAAAGAGATCTTTCCCAACGTTCCCGTTTTGGAGCGAGTATTCACCTTGGGCGAAAGTTTTTACGAGTTGAACGACCAGAGTGAGAACACATGCTCGGATTAATTATAAATTGTTATAATTACAGTGCGAACTTTTGTAGTCACGTTCGTGATATCAAGTTAATTTTACAAATAAAAAAATAATGCAAGAGGAAATCGATGCAAAGCGGACGGAGGTCGGCGCGTCGACAGGAAGGAATACCTAAGATGAAACCGCAGAATCGTGAATCAGGAGATCTTACAAAATAACCGGCGGAGGCAGCGAGACGAAGATCGAAAGGATCATTGAGTAAGAACTTTTTCTCCGGGCCCACGGTCATGTTGTTTCGCTTCAACGGACGCGAACATCAGTCCCGGAGATATGCGTAATTTCATGTTGTGAAAAAAAAAAACGAATCGTAATTGTTGGAACGGAAAGCGGGGAACGAGATATTGGGTGCTGATAAATCGAACGTGTAAACCGTCTCGATAAGTAAATGCGTGTACACGCTATTTACATGTGTACCTCTTAAGAGTTTGCCTAATGATAAGTGTAAATACGGCTCTCTTTTAGATTGCAATATTTCTGGAATTCTGGCTAAAATAATAAATACTCTTAATTCATTTTTTATCCTATATTACATAAAGGCTTGGTTTTCATGTCTGAACTTATATGTATAAATCGTCTTTATTACTGATTTTGTTTTAGCATAAAGTAGTTCTGAGTTTAATTTATAACATGAATACATACAAAATTAACTCTTTGCACTCGAGGATTTTTTCCCTAAATATCTACTGAAGTTACCTAAGCTATATAACAATTATTTTATATCGTTATAATTACGATATATTATATGAATCTATTGTTCATTTTCGTGTTCTACAATTTTTAAATGAATATGTGCATGAAATTTATAGTAATCAAATTTAATTTAATCTGATATATATTTTATTTTATAAAATTAGTGGTGACTGTGAGTCGCCTCTCGAGTGCAAAGGGTTAACACTAGATTGCCCATGGGAGTCATTTTCAGTTTAGTTTCTAAGTTTCAGTCTTTCTAGTGTTAAGAATGATTTTATAGATTTCATATATTGTTAAGAATGATTTTATATTATAAGCAAGATTCCAACATTTGATATTCTCGAAACACTGTCGTCCAATTTCTGTGATCGAATGATCCAAATCTTGGTTGACATCACTTCCAAAGACTTCGAAACGTTCCTAAGAGAGCCTCTCACGTATATCCGTTGAACACAAATATTATAATGCCGCGATCGATGTCGTTTCTTATTAGCCTGTCAGCCGACTCGTTCCTCGACACTTCACCGGCAATCAGCGTAAATAATCACTTTTATTTCGCCCGCATTTTCCCGGGATCTGATCGGTCTTTAATTAGAACGCGTAAACGTGGAAATGTGATATTGGTAAACGACATGTTTATAGCGTAAAACAGAAAAATACATGATTTATGCGCCGGATTTATGTTACCAATCGCCATCGAGCACGCAGGCATGTCCATTAATCAAAAGCGATGAGTTTTCAACAAATGTTACTAATTTTTTTATCACGCTGGAACCAATTCGCTCGTTGGCATGCGCGCACACCCGTCCCGTAATTACGTTCGTACTTACGTTTTGCAACTTGTACATACAATGGGTACGTACATATGTACGTTTGTAACTATGTTGTCAATTTTTTAACGCTTCATAATTATACGGCAACGCGCCGCGGCCGTACCGGCCCGATTTAATGTTACATTTAGTCTGTGCAGCCGCGAGTTTAACCATGCATACGTCCGTGGAAAACCTTGATCCGATATCTGTGCACGATCTCGCTGGACGCGAATGGATTTTATCCCGGCTTTCCAATTGGTTCGATAACATTTGATGACAATCACCCGTTCATGATTTACCGCGATGGCATTCGCTGGATTTAACCAAGAGATGAGATAAGAAATTTTATGCAAAACAGAGCATTTATTATATCGATTTGAGAACTACATTTCCTGTCGATTTAGTATCGCGATTTTACACGCTTGATATTCTGCAGATTCTTATAAAGTGATGGCATTTGGTGGATTTAACGAAGAGATGAGATAAGAAGTTTTTCGCAAAATAGAGTGTTTGTTGTACTGAATTACAATAGTCAGTTCATGTCAATTTAGTATTATAATTTTACATTCTTCATATTCTGCATAGTCTTATAAAATGATGGCATTTGGTAGATTCAATCAAGAGATAAGAGATTTTATGTAAAACATAGTATTTATTATACTGATTTAAAAAATACATTTCCTGTCAATTCAATATTGCACGTTTGATATTATGCATATTCTTATAAAGTGATGACATTTGGCGGATTTAACCAACCGATAAAAAATTCGATGCTAAATGCAGTATTTACTATGCAGGAGTATAACATTAGTTTCGTATTTTGATATACATATTTATATATTTTTATGTAGCACGTGCAATCTTTATATTTCATATAAATACTTTTTTTTCTATACTTACACATATAGTTCATTTGCAAGCAACTTTTTTTAGTAGTTCTTCTCAGTTTCTTATGTGAACTCCATTTTTCCAACCTGCGGATTACCGATCGATTCCTTTGATCTATTGATTCGTTAAACCGCCGTGTTCAACGCCGTTCGAATTCTGCCTCGTAACGCAACAATCTGCTTTTCTTCGAGAAAGTCGTGCAGATTCCAAAGTCGGATAGCGGTCTGCAGAGGTAGACAGATGAGGAATGAAGGAGGAACAAAGCAGCTCCATTGTTGAGCAATTTTTTCGCTCCACATTGCCACTCGCGGTATCATGAAACGGAATTAATCCGCAAGGTGTTCATAAATCGTCGAATTTTTCTTACATTTAATACGATCATACGGTTCTTGCAGAATCTCCGGAGAAGTTCCGTGATTCCTCGCCAAGTTTAATAATGCATTTTTCTGCAAGAGAGAAACTCCTTACGTTAATTGTTTACGCCGATTAAAACTGCGGGATAATTAGAATAGAACGGTTTTATTCTACATGGAGTATAATTTTTTCATTGTACTTTATAATACTTCATTATACTTCTTGATAATTCGTTACACTTTTCAAATTGTGATACTTCTATCGCGATCTGTCTTTACTATTGTCAAATGTATTATTTACTAATTAAGCATGCTTGAACTTTACCTACGTGTCGACACCGAGATAAAACTCATTGACCCTTCTGAACAATACGTTTATCTATTACGAACGTGACTAATACGCGAACGCAAGTTTCTTGTCGCCTTATCAACGGGAAAAAAACTCGGTTTAAATCCCCTGTAGCCAATATCTGTTTTGCAATCGCACTTAAAATGATCAATCTAACATTACGAAAGAACGTGGCAAAAGAAATTTGCATATCACCAGCTTTTTGCTGTTCCAGATAAACCGGTGCGCTTAAAACTATTCTAATAACTACTTGCGCGACATTTTTATTAATAGGATACCCTATAATAGTATGATCCGTTCTCTTTACCAGAATGATACTTATAGAATTAGCACGGTTACGAAATTATAGATGTTGGCTCCTTAAAAAGAGAAAATGTGCGGATACTTCAATTGATTTCGGACCACCCTCGGTGAGTAGATTTAACCCTTTGCACTCGAGGAAATTTCCTCCAATTATTTATCCTAAGATTATCCTAAGTATAAAGTTTCACGTAACAAATACTTACATCCATACATACATACATCCAATGTATTAGAAAATTCGAAGAGCGGTTTAATACGCTATGAATAGTAATAATTGTTTTTTGCACGAGTCCAATAAAATCGTTTGAAGACGTGACAAATTGTGCCCCATTTAAGAAAGGGTATTAAAACTACTGATTCAACGCGGCAGCGAGTGCTCGTGTTCTTAATTCGAGAGAGTCGTTACTCGAGGGCGAGGCAACGAGAGCGTTTCCAGGTAGAGCTACGGACCTAACTAACGAGAATTGCGTTAGGTTTCGGCGTTGGACTTCGCGCCGATCTCTTCGATTCATCGTGATGACCGTTATTCGGGACATTGTCTTGCCCATAAATAAGGCAAGCCTGTAATTACATTTTAGAAAATCGTGATTGCGCCGCGCTGGAGATAATGGAAACGAACATTGAATCTTAATTCCGTTTAAACCGTGATTTCGCTACGCGGCCCCGTAATTAGATACAATGTTCAAATTTAATAACGACGGCGGGGATCTATACGGGATTTAAGTTGGTTGACAATAATTAGGCACGAGTCGCGGGTTAATTAGTTGCCGGCTACGTGATTTATCCATTACGCATCGTATAATTACCGGCGATGCTGTACGCGCGAGATGATGATGAATATACCGTAAACCGGAAGATCGTAAAGATAGGTATCGATGTTCGGCTCGAGCGAGCCCGATGCCTGAAAAATTTGTCAAGATTTCGTTTCCCAAGATGAACGAGCCGAGATAAGAAACGTTTCGCGGTGTTGAAATCTACTCGGAATGATCGGGAGCCCGACTTTCTTACGTGCAGCTAAGCACTTGCGTATTCTAATCGGCGTTCCGATGCTATAAAGACCGAGTAGCGATTATCTGAAAACGGAACCGCGAATAAATAACCTACTTAACTTGGCCGTGGAAATCAGCCTTGTTTCTCTTATCTCGATGGAAACGTCTTTAACATTCTAAATAGGCTGCCAATGGAACGACGCTTCGGGCCTCGCTACTGTCAATTCGAATAAAACGGCGTTATCACTTGTTACTCGAGAATTTATACGAAATCGTAAAAGCTGTGTGATGTTAGTTTCGTAATAGAAGCAAAAATAATATCGCGGAGGGAATGTAGGAATGTTAAATCTCTTGGCACGACAAGAAGAAACGGTGATACATTTTTCTGTGACCAATTGAACGTGTCCGTTTCGACAGTTCGTAGGTACATTAATTTTACGATAAAAGAGTAGGATATTGATAGGCGGCCTCGATATGGGCCTGCCTGGGTGTAATTATTATTTATGGTGCTCGATGGTAAGCGGTCGTGTAAGAAAAATAATAAATGGGAAACAATCGTGAGAAAATGCGCTCGAACTTATATCGAAATGAGCGATCGCCGCTATCAGTCATAAATGAAATCTGATTTCACAACCTGCCAAACCTGATCACGCATTAGATCATAGTCCCATATTCATTTTCAATTAATATAATGGCGAACGTACGTTCTGGATTCTTAAACTGTTTGAACAAACGCTATCGTAATTAGCAAGATTCCTGATCTTCAAATGTTACACCTATCTTAGATTAGGTAACTTGACTCTTTACAGAAAACAAAATTTTCATCCCCATTACTCGTTGCTTTTTGGGTCTTAGGACAATTAACTCTTTTAGTGCCAACGAAGATATATCGTTGCCTTTGACCTTCAGAGAATTGTTACTACATTTATGAAAAAGTATTATAAGTGATTCAATACCTCTTTAGAAATTCTATGAATGAGCCTCGAACAAATTTTTATTTATGCAATAATATTTAATTTTTCAAAATTAGCTCTAAAAGCTGAGAATGGTACAATTTTGCCTTTTATCATTTAAGGGTCTAGAAGAAAACATTCGGAGAATTAATATACCTGCAAGCAATTTATCAATTCTTTCTCATGGCTCGATTCACATATCAGACAAAAATTGCTTCCTCTTGCACTGACAACGGTCCATTAAGTTATCGCGAAGCGGAAATTATCACTCGCATCCTCTTATCAGTAACTGGCTAATAATTCAAGTATTTTTTATCATAAGTTGATACCAGTCAAATTATTCATAGAGAAATGTGTAAATATTGAAACTGTTTCATAAAACGCAAGACAAAACGAGGAAGTTTCACAATTTCTTCGGTGCGATCGTTTAAAATCAAGCAATGTACGTGCATCATATTATAAAAATAATGAAAAATTACATAATAATATAATAATAAAAATATAATAGTAAAAAATAATTATATTGTTATTAATATGTTATATATATTATAATATTAAGATATATGACATAATGCTAAAATAATCTGTTTATCCAAGAGTTAAGCGTACTTTCATTGCCATAACGTGACTGTGAGAAATGACTAAAGAAGGGCCGCGTACTCGGTTTACTCGTATATTTTTAAATATTATGAGTTTGCCGGACGTAACGGTTAAAAACGAGGGGCCGTAATGGCCGGAGAAAGTGATATACTCGAACGTTTATCGATAAAAAAAAAAGAAACGAACGAACGAGAGCGATTAGCGTTACCGGTGATGTTAAAGGGATTTGCGAGACTTCGCTTTCTCTTTTTCATGAGGTTTCGTTGATTTACAGCGTTCGCCTCGCTGATTGCGTTTCCGTTTATTACGTGGCCCCGGTATTAACGCCCGAGTGTCGCGTTTTAGGTCGGCACCGAGTTCCCGCGGGCGATTACGTGCCTATAAACGCGCACGGTAATTATTGATATTATCGTTTATCATTTCGTTAGAGATTTTATTGGGAAACAAATTAGGTAGAAGAAATTTGATATACGCGCGCGGCACCTGCTGGATACCGACACAGTACTATTAGCTCGGTGCAAGAGTTCTACAGAATTACTTCGTTAATTATGAAGTAATTCAATTATATTCTATTCGATTACTTTCTAATTCGTAATTTAATTCATTCAATTAAATTACAATGTAACTCGCGGTACAAGTTTTTCTTTTAATTAAATAGATCGAAATGTAATTCGGTTTTATCTTCAAATGTAATCTAATGAAATTATCACGAGTCTCGCCATTGTGTTGTACCATTTTCTTTTTGAAGTTGTTCGAAGAAAAATAATATTTTCCATTATCAACTATCAGGATCACTGTTATAAATGAAGTAATTAATTCTATCATGGATCTATTGGGTTTTATTTTCAAATGCAATCTAATGAAATTATTACGAGTCTCGCCGTTGCGTGTGTTATACCATTTTCTTTTTGAAGTTGTTCGAAGAAAAATTATATTTTCCATTATCAATTATCAGGAGCACTGTTATAAATGACGTAATTAACTCTATCATTGATCCGTTGATCAATCATTACTTCAACGCAGGAGCAATGTGAAAACTCGATGAACAATCGTCCGGGAATTTCGGTGAGCATTTTAGCGATTGATACGAGAGAAATTGCGGTATTAAATGAGCTTGAGCCGCGTTCCATCCCTCGATCCGGTTCAATGGACCACTGTTTCGTTTTTAATTGGCCATCGTCATTAACGTTCGCGTTTAACGTTCCACGTTAATGCGTTTAATGCGGACGTTCTATCTGAGCGACGATCGGCCCGAGCAGCAGCGCCGAGGATGTTCGCCGTGAGCGAGAACGCGTTTATGGTTTATAAACCGTAGGATTACAGTGTAAAACGTACCTGTACGGAGTGTCTCGCACACGTGAACCTAACGATAACCGATGCAGTGCAATAATAAAACGATAATGGATACAAGGCTCGGTTTAACCGGCGTATACTCTGCGATTAACGAAATTATGTTAATTGAAAGTGGCCCGATGCGTCATGGACGTTCTCGAAATAAAATCGCGTCGTAAATTCATTACTCTTATCTTCGGATTAACTTCTTCCCTCGGTGACTATGTATGTATGACAGATCACTTTGATTGTGGTCAGGTACCTGATCTTCATGCAAAATGAACTGCTTGTAATGTCACCGTACAAATTGACATGTAAATGGGAATTTATAGTGTACGTTAAATATAATTTATTTTATATTTTTTATATTTTGTCACCCTAGAAGTTGAATCAATTTTTTATAATTTTTGTACATACCATTTTTCGATTTAAATGCATAAAATCTAGAGACTAATACTTTATTATATCAATCATTGTATGTAATATTGTGTTACTTATTGTGTCAAGTACTATGTGAAACATTGTATTAATAACTGCTTTAATCATAGTACAATACATTCTACTAAGCACTACCGTATGAAACTTTGTATTAATTTCGATCAGAATATTAAAAGTCATAGTTCTACTTTTAATAATTTGTATGATCCTGAACATTAAATCAACTTCTTATGATGCCTACAAATATCATAGTTCAATAAATGCATAAGATCTGGTATCGAATTAATATTGTATCAATCATGATATGCAATATTGTATTAGTCATTGCACCAAGCATTATATGAAATATCACATCAATAATTGTATCAATTATTATACACTTAAATTATTAGTAAGTTTTCCTATTATTTAAGTATTGCGAGCGAGATGATATGAGCACAATGAAGAGCATCTCGAATTCGCGAAACCAGCAGGGGTAGGTAGCCTATCTAATGCGAATAATTAGTTATCTACAGTTCGAATGAATGAATGAATTAGGGAGAGAGTACCTGGCAAACGGAATGACTGTCGCTATTCAATTAGATGACGTGTGCCACATCCGGTTTCTTTGGTTCACGTATTGCAATTCCATGGCAATGGGATAAACGCGGGGTCACCGTATCGTAAATACAACGGCGAGCCATAATGGCCAGCGATTTGTCGTCCGTTTTCTAATTATATTAGAATTTATATCGGTTGGCCGACTTCGCGGGACAGATTTCATTCGTCGTCGTCGTAAAACGCGTTTATGCGTTGAGCATTTGCACGGTGTCGCCAGCCGTCAACGTCTATACGTGATCCCAATGATATGATGCGGTGTCGTGGGTGATAGTAACCGTGGCGCGTGCATACTTTATCCTTTTTGCCGTGCAGTTGACCAGGCATTGTTTGAGTGAATTCAACGTGAGTAACATAGTCTCGAATGGGAAGCCAAAGAATTTCTGGTTGTCTTATAGGAACAGAGACCTTTTGTTATCAACGATATTTCATTTTTATTTAAGAGACTAGCTTCGGTAATAGAAGGATAAATAAGAATCGTTTGATGCTTTGATGACAGATAAATTAAACCCTTGACGAGTTAGGCTCGTCACTCATTTAATGTGAAATTCATTTAAGCTCCGTTTTATATGTCAAGGGGTTAAAGTGCACTGAGGTTGTGGCTTAAATTTTATGACCTTTCAGAGTTTCAAAAACGAAGAGTTATTGATTGAAAATAAGATGTAACCTTAGAGGAAGGTGCACTTTTTACAGTGTATAAGAACATTGTAAAGTAACAATATTTTTATAAATTCTCGTATATGTGAAAATGTACCCAGATTCATGTCTGCATAAATCAAAGCACGTGGAATAGATATGAGTTTGGTTATCACTAAGTAGTCATGCTTTTACAATATAAATTATTTAATTACTATTCTTATTCTGGATGAGAATTTTGAAAGTAGATACAGGATTTAAACCAGAACTTCAATACACTTTAATTTTTAGCTGTCACCAAAATATCAAACGACTCCTATTTTTCTTCCATTACCAAGTGTACTCCCTTAAAATCGGGCTGCTATGATAATTTTTAAAACATTGACAATAAGAAACGTAGATCGAAGAATTGTTCACTGAGCTTATAATCCCGTGGCTAACACGTTTCCAACATTTTCTATTATACTCCAGCTCTTAACAGTTACGAAACAAGGCGCGACACCACTTTTTACATTCCACCCTCTTTCCCGTGCGGATTGACAGCCCGGCATGACCCGACTATTACTCTGCCAACAGATTACTCCGACACTTTTCTCATTTGCTTCCCAACTAAATAACCGCTACACGATATATCGAAGCCCTTTACTCGCTACACGCCCATCGAGTGTGTTTCGTTCTCATTTATTACCATTATTGTTATTACGGCCATAATCTCCGAGCCGTGCGGATACCGTACGGTTGACGATGCTGAGAAACAGATTGCCGACTTGTCAGTACATATTCTCTTTCCACCGAACGATATTACGTTCTCCGTGATTTTATAAAATTATTTGAACATTTACATTTTATATGATTACAGGTAACGTTATACAACGAGAGTACTTACGTTGTGTGCGTGTTACAGTAACTAGGCTAAAAACGTGTTTATAGAAAAGTTGAATGATTGTAATTTATTAAAAGCGCATATCACGATGTTTGAAAGACGTTTCTATCGTAATCTTTAGGTAGGTATTAGAATCCGCGGTCTTACGTTTCACTGCTAATAATAGCCTATTATTTTTGCCAGACCATTCGTCTCTCTGTTTCTCTCGATTCCGCGTACACGTAGCTACGCAAGATCGAAAGAAACGCGCAGCAATCGTTAATGGAAAAAAGGCGCGTCACGCAACGATCTCGGCCGATCTCGTATCTGTCAGCCGATAACCATCGAATTCCTTCGGCTACCTACGGCTCACCCACTCTCCCAAGTGTAACCTACGAACTACAAATAAACGCCGCCGTTAACGTTTAACCATAAATCAATTTAATCTCGCGTACTACGGCCACGATTACGATCGGCCGCGCTAATGTAATCGTCTGAGCCATGCGCTCTCAACAAATTGAAAGATGCTTAAGAAAATGAAAAGGATTAAGCAGGATACCGGCTGGATTCTGGCGGTCAATGTTTTTCGACTAACGTCCAACGATCGACGTGATAAATTTGTATTTTGTCGGAATTCGCGTTATCAAGTGAACACGAAAAAACAACGTACGAGATGAAATTTGTAATGAAAAGTACTTTCATGCGAGGAACTTAATACACGTCCGGACGAATCAGGAAAACATCGTTTACAATCAATTTTACCTGTTAGGCCTAAGTGCACTTCTCATGTCCATATCTCTACTGATTGCGAGTGAACAGTATTTATTTTACGCGTATAAGGATGTAGAGTGTTAATGACAATTAAAAGCACTCGTATTTGTTTTATACGTTTATTATATTTAAATTATAGAAATTAGGACACTCACCTTACTACGTTGTTTGCTTCGATTTCAATGCACATAAATCTCCTCTAAATGCATAAACTAGCTGCATAGTTTTATTGATTGTAAGTAAAAACACGATGTCCTTAATCCTACCGAAGACGTCAGGTGTAAATCTAATTGACCTGGAATACTAATGACGATTAAAAACTCTCCTATTCATTTTATACATATTATACATATTACATATTATTATTACATATTACATATTATACATATTACATATTATTATTACATATTACATATTACATATTATTATTATTACATATTACACATACGTATTAACACTACAGAAATTAGAACACATACCTGTTTCAACATCAACGCAACTAAATCTCTACCAAGCGCATAAAAGTCCGTTACCTACAAGTTTGACGATTATCTAGATCAATTTTTGCTATCTAGGCATCTCGGCTATTTGATAAATCAACAAGTACGCACGCGATGCGGCCGGCATGCAGATGCATGCAAGCCTAATCGGGATCGACGTTTCTTGCGAATCCAGCCTGCTCCCATTCATGTTAACGTCGACGAGCGTCCCGCAATTATTTTATTACCCGACCGGCGTATAATCCGTTCCACTCGCGTGGAGTTTCCACCAGGTTTTCTCCTCTCTCGCCGGTCTTTTTATTATCCGGGCATCCTCTCCGATTATTGCGCCGCGGCAAAAAATGATCGATAAGCCTTAAGGCGAGTACACGCGAAACCCGGACGCGACACGCTTTAAAAGCTGTTTATCGCCGTGCAATTTTTTCGTTGAACTCCCCCCGAGACCCTTTTTCTTTCGGCCCGAACGTTTTCGATGTACGATCGTTACGCGAAAAAAATGATTGATAAGTAAAACGGCCGGCCGGGTTTCGCGCCTTGTAATGTCGAAATCGGGAACGATGTATCGCGCGGTCGTACGCTGTTGCTGCATTTCGCAACGGCCCCGTGCTGTTTTTGCTCTCCCGATTATTACTCTTCCCTCTCGCGGATGCGAACCGGGAAAAAGTAACGCGTTGATGAATTGTCCTCGCTGAATTTCATACCCGACGTTTAATAATAGTATCGTACGGGCAGCGATTCATTTTTTTATGACCTACGCGGATCAGCCCTTATGGACCTCATTTTTATCTTAAAGTGTATGTATCTACGTATGTAACGTTTTTATTTCAGCCCACTGGCCCAGAAATGGACTTGGTTTACAACTTTTACTTATACACTTATTCCTGTCTCTGTCATTTCTCTCAGCCTCTGTATATTTTCTTTATATTATTATATATTCTTATTATTTGTTTATTACAAGTATATTTTCCTCAGATTGTTAATTGAGCCGTCCAGTGCACAGATCGATTAACTCCATAAAACAAAAAGTTGAGAAACGCGATGAAGTACTGTATATTGTTTTTTAAAATTCCTGTTATAATATAAATTCAAATATATAATGTAGAATGCATAAATACAGATATAGCTTTCATCTAACGGTATATAAAATTAATAAGAAAGAATAGCCAAAAAATAATCGTCAGTAATGTTGCAGTTTTTATGTGACTGGTGGAGT
>SHCU01000187.1:117917-128390 GCA_004307685.1 Ceratina australensis | reverse complement strand
GGTTTATAAATTATTTTGTCCCCTTGCGCTTGAGAAATTTTCCTGCAAATATTTGACGAATCTTTTTTCTGTTAGATATTTAAATGTAACGTATAAGTTGCCAGGTGACGTTTTGGCGTGTTTTCCCGTTCGTCACTTTGCACGAGCGAGAATATCTGGTAGTGTGACTAAAGCCTAAAATTTATAGTTTCTTTATGAAACTAGTATTGACCGGTGGAATATTGTACTAAACATCGAAGAATTGTTTTGGACGCGTGCAACGATCCATCTCAGACACGAACAGCCGGGGGTTCGTAAATATTCGTGCAATCTTTTCCTTCCTCATTCGCATTCTTTCCGTATTTTTTCCTCGATCGAGAAACTTGTTCAACGATTGCACAAGCATCCGTGTCCCCCACTCTCCCCCGGTGTAACTAAACTCCTACAATTGTAAAAGCAATGGCACATGCGAGAGAGCAGGAACGCGACTTAACTAAATCGCGCAACCGTGAAATTACGCCGACTCACGCGTATATTTTTAATCACGCACGCACACCATCGCCAGCGACCGCACGGTGTATCGGGCTAATTTGAATATCACCGGTACGATTACACCACCGTGCGGCTCGGTAACATTGTGTTAACTCACCGCGCGCGTCTCGACGTCTCAATCGGCGTTACCGTAAAATTATTTTAAATACCGTTCACTCTTCCTCTGTAATCTTTCTATCTCGTAAATTCCTCTATGGAAATACGGCTTAAGTGATTAATTGAAATACAGGCTGAATCGATAAGAGTACAATTACTTGCTTAATCATTTTATCAGAGCATGTTACGTATTGATTCATTATATGATGATGATCATTAAATAAATTTATTCCTGCGTCTTACCAGGTGAAACGGATCATTATCAGGCTTTGTAATCGAATCACCGATGCTAATGAATAATTTTAAATCACTTTCATCGATTCATTCTATAGAACTAATTCTACGTGAAACTATCAATTGATTATTAATATATTGTATATAATATATATAACATAATATATATTGGTTTTATTCATTCATTTTATAACGGATAATGAATAACGTTGGAATTGAATTTGCTGATTATCTGAAATAACCGGCGAAGTCAAAATGTCAGAGCCCGCATCTGATTTTGAACCGAAAACATCTTAAGCCCACGGCGGTCTCGAGTACCACCTGAACTTTAGACACATCGAGCCATAGAAAGGATTAAACTCGATCCACTCGTATTTGCCCACGTCCGAAGTTAAAAGTGGTCAGCCGATCTCTCATTTGCGAGCAAAGATAACGAAATTTCACTGTTCGTTTGCATTTCCCGACCATTTAAATCATTAGCGATGCGCGTACACTAACGTTCAAAAGTCCCGCAAACCCTTTATGTAATTCGAGATGAAAGTGAAAACAACTGTTTAGATTAAATATCGATAGAACAATCAAAAAATTCGTCTTAATAACTCTTGTCAAATCTTAGCATAAAAAATGATATTATTAAGTAATAAATAAAAATAAATAGTAATAGTATAAAATAAAATAGTGTATAATATGGTAATAGTATAAAAGTAAAAAAATAATATAAAATAAAATAGTATACATATAATATAGTAATAGTATAAAAGTAAAAAATAGTATATAATATAGTAATGGTATAAAAATAAATAGTAAATAGTAAAGTAATAAAAAAAATGTCTGTTTTTTACTTATATGAAATGTAAGTCAATAATTTTAAAAAGTCATTTAAAGTACGATAAACAGTAATGCTTATTTAATTCAAAGAAGGAAAAGCAATGCGAATTTTCTAATAAAACTATTACGTAAGATAATTATTCTCGTTGCGATCGAAGCAGCAAACTTTTGCGTGCGAGTATACGGACGGACGGGTAACCACCCGGCTGGAGATCAGTGCAACAGGACGTTCTCCCGTCAGGCCTAAAGAAATCGAACCGAACGGAAAATAATTACCCGCTCGCGATTAATTTCGCCTTAGCCATCGTTACGCGATCCCCTATCGGCCGTGGATAATGCGTCGTAAATCACCCGTGGCTCTGTTTCGCGGATGCCTCGCGAAGATTTTCCACGAGCCGCGTTCCCAGGGGAAAGAGACCGCGAGACGAGAGGAGCGCGGAGATTGGCAACCGTATCGGCCGATTTCATTTATCCAGTTAGCGTGGCGCGAATGGATTTACATGAAAACGCGAGCCGATCGAGAACGCAAAGAGCTTCCAGCCGCTTTTTGGCGACTGACAAAAACCAGGATTCACGTTTTAAAGAGTCACTGCCCTCTCGGTTATAGTGGCTCTTCTGCAATTTTGTACAAGGTTTCACGAAAATAATCGAATATAAACGTTCGTACGTTTCTTATGGACGTATGAACCCCTTTTTATGTAAAACGGATGAGAAATAGTCCATTAAGAGCTGTTAAGTACTACGTTAACGCTAAGAGTAAGGGCTCTTTTTTATACATGGATCTTTTTATTGAGGACACATCAGTTTTACAGATATCGTACTTTTTTTATTAATAAAACACTGTGTAGAAATTTTTCTATAAAAGAGTATTATAAGAGTATATATAAGAGTACTATACCCATGTATTAGCAAATTATAATATAAAAGATTTCAAACGGTATTCACAGTCGATACTTATTTTTAAGATCTCCTTAAACATTTGCTTAAATCCCTGTCACGCGTCTGGTGACGCGTAAGTTTGAACAGGTTTAACGACAAGAAGAATTGTCATGGAAAGGATTAGTCAAAACAAATCTGAGGTTGCAGGGGAAAATGATTAGAAATCGTTGGACGTTACTCGGGGTTATTCGAAAGTTATCGAGGCTTACTATCGTAAATTCGATTTCAGGAATAATGCGCGAAGCCTGAATGATGTCCCTGCGACTGACCGTCCGGCCTGTCCCACTTGCCGCGACTTATTCCCCTGTCAACGTCTTTTTTGTATGATTTGCACGACTCGTTCGCGCGCGGATATACATATTATGTCGTGTTCATTGGAACGATTCACGTCGGTACGAAGCTGCGTCTTCCTTCTCGATGAAACTGTATGCACGATCATCCTGGCTGCTGAAATATTGTGAACGTATATTAGATCCGACTGGCCAAACGTTTTTATACCAGGCTTATTCGCAAACATTTCCCCAACTTTCTTTGAGATACTAGGACAATGTAAGATATGATGTCTACTGATAGTTTGGCACAATTCGTGTTATGAATGATAATTGTTAATGAATAATGTACAAAGCCAGTTAGAAGTGTACAGGGTCAGACAGCGAATAGTGGCCAGTTTTTGTTTGTTTTAGTTTTTTCTAGAGGGATAGAATCCAAGAGGTGTTATAAATTTTTGTCTTAACATTCTCATCATTTCAATTTCACAATTTTAATAATGTCTTGTCTTAAAATTGAAAGTTTCATGAGTCTTGGATATCTTCTAGGTACGTTAATCCATTAGCTTCACAATATTCTCAACCAGCTACTATCAATACTCATCGGTCTGAAGTTCCTAGCAGGCATTACAATTTTAACATTGTCATTTCATAAAATTCTAAGTTGTTTGATATTTACAAATAATGTTAACCTACATACAGATGTATTATATGTACGTTAATGTGTATAATTTCATAGTACGTTACATTGAACGAGCATTGCCAGATTAGGACAAAGATTTGTTCTTGAACTTCTCTTGGATTTTGTCCCTCCAGCAAAAACTCGTACAAGCAACAGCTGGCTTACGATGTATTGTCTGACCCTGTACGTATGTATGTGCAAATCCTACTATGCAAGGCAAAGTCAAATTCCATTTTCATTCCCATTTTGTATTTTATCATTCAATTCCCAGCAGCTGCGACAAGTAGGGCAGTCTTTCGCTAATTCCATACATAATCAACGTATTCTCCCTTATTGCAACCGTGTCCCCAATCTGGCGAATTCCGTTTAAATCCTCCGTAAATCCTCGTCGCGTCCTTAAAACGGCGCCCGTGCTCGTCGTCTCCACCTTCAGCTTCATCGACTTCCTGTTCTGATTCCCGTCACCTTTTTCTTCCCCGATCAACGCAGCGCTTAAGCTAAGCCAGGCGTCCCTGTCTTGTTTATTCAACGTTTGGCTTCTTGCGTTCTCTTTCAGGCCGTGTTGGATAGGATAATGGTGGGAAAAAAGTTATGGTAGTACACGAGGGAAACTGCTTAGGGGAGTGGTGAATTATTGACGCGCCGTTTAAATATACCAATAAAGGAGCGCGTAAACCGGTGTAAGTGTAACCGTACAATGACGGTAAAACCCGGGAACCTGCTTTTTCTCCTCGCCCCGTTTTTCCATTTTTCTTCAAACGATCCAAAGTACGAAGTGGATCGTGTGTTACGGCTCCGGGCTGTGCTTTTTCCTGCTTCTCTCGGACTCCCCCCGCCTTGTGTCCGCCAATTTACAACGGCAATAAACATCTACGCACATTCTAAGAGAAACTCGCGGGCACGCGTAGCCACGCTCGTTGATTGTTAATAGAACGGTGTGTTAAACGAGATTGAACGTTTGATTGAATTACGTTTATGGACAGCCGGCGGCAAATAATTAATTCAATTAACGCGTCTCCAAATGTTCGCTAGGGCGAATCGTAATTGCGACGCTTGTTGCGAGTTGACTCTATCTTATGGTTAACCCTTTGACTTACAATGACGCCTGGAAGGTATCATTCACTTTAAGTCGAATTCGTACAAATTACGTTGGAAAATTAAATTTAATTATTAAATATATAAGTATTTTGGAAAAAATTTCTCGAGCGCAAAGGGTTAAAAAAAGAACGATAGACTATTATAATAAAAATGCAATAACAAAATTGCGCACAGCAGAAATGTAGTAAATGATATATTGCAACGGCTGATTAAATGCAAACGCGAACATCCATCAGGCCCGATAATTTTTCAAATTCCTCACGGAATTCCTCCGGCACCCGTGTCAGCCATAATTATTAGATTGAAACGCATCGACACGGCGACACGTGTCGCTAATTAGAACGCTCTATGCTCTCCCCGGTTGGCCGTTATCTACCTACAAGCAGCTTTATCGCGTTCTGTCGAAAACGTCGTGCCGCCTCGTATTTTATCCGCTCGACACTGTCACCCTCGCTTCTAATGGTTCTTTGTTGTCCCCCGCAACTTTTTCTCTATCGTTAACACCGTTAACCCGGCCACGCGGATAGGATTTACAGCCTCCAAGCCAAACCACTTTCTGCCAATTATCACTTTCCTCCGGATTTCTCCAATTTTCTTATTTTCGAGATATCCGATAAATTAATTATACACCGATACAATTTTTTTGTCATTCAATTCGTTTCGCTGAGTGATAACAAAATCGTTTCAACTTTCTAACGAGATACGGTTCGGCAATTATTTTCGCGCATCCCAACTAATTTCCGGTTCGATTTAACCTTTGTTTCCGCCTCGGTTGCCGGTAATGGACTGGTAATTACGTGATAACTCAACTCCGACGCGGCTCGCCGGTCGTTTAATAACGTGTTTATTAAACGCGTCGAGTAACGTGATTTACGGTGTCGTTCGACGGCCGGGCTTTGATTTGTGGCGTGGGCGCGCTTGCCTCTTTACGGGCCTCTTTACCGTCGGGGATGAGCCGGGATTCGTGAACCTCGTTTGATTTAAAGCACAGTTATGCGTGTCATCGTTTCGTTTCCTTCGTAGATCCAGCCCTCTGCTCTCGTATAACGAGGGAATTAATCAAACATTGCGTTAATTAAGACTCGAGAACGATGAACCTCTAGAGTTTAAGTGAAAATAATGAGGATTGGAAATAATCAAGGAATCTCTGAGTCAGATTTTCTAGATAAACATGTCTGTACGATTGAATTAATCTAAGCTGAATTTTTATTGTTCTGGTTTTATGTAAATACTCTGGAGCAACGAATTTATTGGAAAAATCAGGAAATCTCTAGATGTGAAAATTATCTATCGAATTAACGGTCGTATTGTTTTTTTCTAAATATCCTAAAGGGAGTTGAATAACAGTCGTGATGCAACGAATTCATTGATCGAACGAGGAGCTCTTCCGCTGAGAGAATCCACCGATCATTAATTATTGGCAGAACGATGCGAATCGGCATGTGATGAAATCGGCGATCGATCATTCGTAATATCGACGTAACGTGAATCCGAATCGAGATGTAATCAATTTAATTACGGTACAGATAATGAATCTCTCGGAGGAAAAAGTTCGCTGGTGACTCTTCTCTCGTATTCCGTGCGGCGTTAAATAATTTGGGTAGGATAGGGTTAAGGAGAAAGGCGGGATTCTCGTTCTGGCGTCGGCGTGCAAACAATCAGGCTTATTTTTCATTCGTAACGGCGAAGCAGCAGAAATAAAGAAACCTCTTTCACGTTAATGAAAGGGATCCTGGGGAAGACGTTCGCCCGAGATGAATTGCTCCGGGGAACGAGTACGATTTTACGGCGGCTCGGTAAAACGGCGACTCGCGATCTCTGATCTTTGAATGACTTTACAAATATGTAGTAGTAATTCTACTTTCTCTCTTACGGGGCCTCGTAAAGTCCCTCGTTTTATGGAAAACTCGCCCCGTTCCGTTACCCTGCCAATCAGTTTCACGCTTAAAGCTCTGGAAAAGGTGTTCACGTGTTCGAATCTCAACCTATTTAATAGGCGTGCTTCCTGCGCGGGAATTATACCCGCTGTCTCTGATCGCACTATGAAATCGTGGGATTTGTCCCTCTCCTGACAAGCTAACACTCCTAACAGTGCAATAAAATTGAATGAATTAACTTTTTTAATCAGTAAATGATCGAGCAAATTCACAAGGGATTGCTTTACAAAATTGAAGTTTATCCGGTTAAGGCATTAACGCATAGATCTCGAATGGTAAAATCATATCGATTAATTACTGTATCAGGATGTGTAAAAAAATTTTTGATTAATTTCGATATCTCAGTGATAAGATGTTACATATATATTGAGCATAAATATATAATAGAAAATAAAACATATAATAATAATAAAAAAGTTTTCTCAGGAGCTAATCCTTTGTACTGTCGTAGTTTTCACGCGCTAGGCATTGACTGTGTGTGCGCGAAGCACGTTGCAGCTTCATAAATTCTTACTTCAAAAGGAATTGATTATGAACGTACTTTTTGCATTACCATTACTTATCTCATTATGAATGATTAAGTCAAAGATTACAGTTAAGCACACAATAAGAACGGGAATCCCATCGTCTCGGGTTTCGATTTTCGCAAGTATGAAACAGAATTACGTTGAAGAGTCACTTCATTTTTTATAACAGCCAGCTTAAAAAGTCGAAATCACTTTTCACCTACCTTAGCGTGTCTGGGAATTCCGTCGCCAGCGGCGTGTCAGATTTCTTGATAATCATAACGTCAGACTATATGTATCTCTCTCTCTCTCTCGCTCTGTAGTTTGCTCTTAAAAGGATTTCAGACATCTCGAATCCTTGGGTGATAGTGTCACCGGGAGCGTGTCCCACCACATCCGGGCCGATTGAACCGTAAAACGCGGTCCGACGCTCGCCGATTTAACCGTAACCGGAGAACGTGCAATTACCATTCACGTTCCCGTTCGGGCCAGGCCGGACTGTTTCGGTCCGGCAATTGTGGTCGGCTAGCATGAATTTTCGACCATTTACCAGGTCGCATCCGTCGAAACAGGTGGACCGAATGTGGGAACTCGTTCACGAAAATCCTGCGAATTATAGCGTTAACACTGAACGAAACGATTTTTATAAACATTTTAATTAGAATCAGAATTATTCGTTAGGAAATTCGCTTAACATTTACCAACAGATTTTTACGAACGCTGCTATGTTACCGAGAGGAATTCGACTTTCACGAAATATTTATTTGTAAGCCGATACGCTATAATTTGTCCCGTTTGACAAAAATCGAGAACGGTGATCTATTATCAGATAGACGGTTGGAAATCGATCGATGATCGAAACGATAGATAAAATAACTTCGGATAAAGGACGAGCAGAGCTGACCCAGATGATTTTGATGGTGCAGGGGAACGATATCGGTGGCGCAATATCGCCAGGTGGATTTCAATGATGAACGGTTGCGCCGGCATCAACGGCGGATCAGCTCTCTCACGGATGGACGCGGGCAAAAAAATCGGATCGACGGGTATACATCGTAATTGCATCGAAGACGGCATTATCGTTGTCTATGGTTACACGCTAGCGCATGGGTGCAGTCTTTTGCAACGTTCCGCACATATATCTGGGCCGTTGCGCGCATCCTTCTGCCTACTAACGCTTGCCCGTCCACAGTTGGACGGCGTATCGTTCCGTTTGGACGCGTTCCCATTGGGACGATTTTAAAAACAGTCGCTCTTTTTCTCAAACCATCTGGACACCCGTTCGGAAAACAAATGGTACCGTTCGATCCGGTTCTCGCGCACACTCGAATGCAGTCACGCTACTTAAGCCGATTTGAACAACAAATTTTGATCTACTCTACTTTCCAGATTAGTCATATGGTTTCTAAGAAGTTAAACTTCAATCTACTCTGTAGTCACACGTAGTTGCCTGTATAAGCATTTAACACTAGAAAAACTGAAACTTAGTACATACTCATATTGCCCAATAGCAGTGAAAATGACTTCATTGTGAAAGAGTAACTAAGGTGTAAAGAAATTTATTTACAATTAATATTTAATATTTTATGGCTGTTAGTAAATATTAACAATAATAGAAATTTCTAAGGAATTGTATTATTTCATACATAATTCTTTTTCTAACTGAAACTAAAAACCAGTCAAAGTGACTTCCTTGGGCAATCTAGTGCTAAGTATAATAAAAAAATGACTGAGTGTTGAAGTCTACCTATCAAAATGTGGTATGCTAGAATATTAGATATTTCATGTTAAAAATTTTCTACGATTTAAAAAGACACGTCAAAAAAATATACTAGATTAGAAATCTAGATTAGGATCCAGGAACTACCCAATTATTTTACACTAATTCGAGAAGTTAGGTTCGTGAAGTACCAGCAGGGGTATGCACAAGAGGTCAGAAGGAAGGACTTCCCACAAGTTCTCGTTGTAGAATCAATGGAAGAAGCAAAAGCAATGTTCCATTACGTGCAATCTGCTATAAAGTTAAGGAACATAAACTATACTATTTTACACTAGTTTTTGGACACCCTGTATAATATACATATCCAAAAAGTTCATTCCTTCAGGTATAGAACAGACCTTTTTATGCAATTTCTTAAGCCGTAGACAGAAATTTTATAGCTGATATAACCGTAAGAAGAAATCGATTCCTGTATTATCTTACTGACAGCTCTTACAGAAACTTGCAAACCGGTCACCTGTGTTACACTTCTGCATTCTCGCGGGCAACCCGGTTGATAAAAAAACTGTGGATAGTCTCGGGGCAGGCAGCGATGAATATTCATCGGAATAAACGTTCGAAAATTGTTGCATTCAACAAAGTTTCGTATGAAACGTTATTCTTATTACCTAAGGTAGCGCGCGGCGGCGCGCCGCGGGTTCCAAGAACAACCGATGTCGCAATAATTGCGCGGAATGCCGACTTCCAGCTGCCGTAATAAGCAGCTCACTCGCGTATTTAGCAGGCTGTCGTGTAAATTACGTTAAGCGTCGACTCGCTAAATTGCCGAAAGGTCAGGGGTTGATCACCGGTTTTTGATAAAGGCTTACGCGATTCCACCGGAACGGCTCTTATTTGCAACCCGAACCGGCGCCGGCTATCGTTAATTGCAACTAATTGGCAAACTACTCTCGGACACCACAATTTATCAAACGCTTAAAAAACAAAATTAAGAACCTCTTCCTTGCTAACATCCTCGTTGAGCAAACTGAAGTTAATTACATCTACTATGTTGCATCTGATAAACTCACAAAAAACTATTTACGAAATGTTATCAAATATCTCAGATTAGAATGATATCCGTTTGATTTTATGCAACAAATCGCTGATCCTTTCTGGAAAAAAATAAATGGAACACAGGTTTCGCAGTTTGATTCCACGAATCTAACGTAACCGTAAAATAGTGAGACAGTGACCGCGTCGGGCATTAGCATAATATTTTATCGACAACCGTGGAATATCGTTAATAACGGCAGTCACCGTGCCCTTTCGGCGTGTCGGGATTGGCTCGCGTTTTCAGATCGTGTACGCTGCCATTTTTTCTTTTCGCACGGATATTTATGCGCTTCTCGACGTCCGCCACCTCGGCGTAGGTGGATAATCGCGTTTACCTAATCGCGTACTGTCCCTGTTTCCATATCAAGCCCGAGCGGCTCAGACGGCCATAAAATTACTGCTATACTATCCGAATCGATTGACACAATAAGTTTGAACCGCCCTGGTGCAATTTCACTCCGAAGTTTATCGAATCTCTCTCATTAATATTGCAAGCAGCGAGAAGATTTTTTTTTAAAATAATACCACTGGCCTTACGGTT
>SHCU01000187.1:99765-116556 GCA_004307685.1 Ceratina australensis | reverse complement strand
TTTTTTTTTAAATAATACCACTGGCCTTACGGTTAATTATTCTAATTTATAATACTAATGATAATGAGTACAATGATGATTTTATACGTATATAATGTTCTCAATTTTTCCTCGAACAGTCCTTCGTTCGCAATTTTCACGCACACTCTCGGAAATCCGTACTCTATCACGATCCAATTCCGACTCTCTCCTACAAACCCTTTTCGCCTTACACAACGATAATACCTATAATCGCTAGGTGGCAATGCCACGCACTTACTGTCGCGCTTACAATATCTTCTTCTATGGTATCAAGCCCGAGCGGCTCAGACGGCCATAAAATTACTCCCATACTATCCGAATCGATTGACACAATAAGTTTGAACCGCCCCGGTGCAATTTGACCGAGAAGTTTATCGAATCGCGCTCGTTAATATCTTCTTCTATGGTTAAATCGAATGCCGCGTATGAATCGGTTTCTAATTAATAATCGCGTTTAGCTGAGTTTTATGCGCGAAGGATAACGGCCGCATAAATTAAATTCCGACCGATTTACCCGATTGATTTTCCCCATTTGCATGCGGCTACGGGCGATATTGTGGAAGCCGCGTGCACGCCTCGGCTCGCATGTTTCCCGGGAAATAATGAGCGTGACTGCGCTCGTTTGGTACAGTACACGCGTGTCCGATGAAGTAAGTAACTAAGCATAAAACTGCACGCCCGGTTAAAATTATGCGAATATCGCTGCTGCCGCTCGCTACGTGCACGCGCGTGTGCTCGATGAAGTGACTAACTGAGCATAAAGCTCCGCGGGCCTGTTCAGATTATACGAGTGTTCGATTTACGAGGATCTGTCGCGCGGATTTGTTTATCGCGAACGATAGGTCTGCTTGTTTATTTCGACGAAGCTCATTTTACTTCGCAACTAGTCTTAACCAGAGAGAAACTTCCCTGCCGCGCTTATAAATGTCAGCTGTTTTAAACCGATGTTTTTAAGTACGCTCAGAATTATTGTTATTATTGTTGAGAGGCGCGGTAGCACCCTGAAGGCAGGTCCGAGCCGTTAGGTGGCATCTTGCCCGCCGGGTGATCGCATACCCTTATACATGTTACGTTATAGTACGTTATACATCCTTGTACACACGTATTGATATTTCGAATTTGCATTGTTAATGCAATGGAACAGTTTATTCTGAAAGTGACTTGACCCATTCGCTGCTAACCACGAATATACTCGCGATACTTCGAATAGATTATAACGTAGAACTTGTGGAACTTGGAAATCTTTTGTGGCCACAAGCATAAATATACAAGTGTAAAAACTTGAAAAAAAGCTACGAATAAATTGCTTTTACAAAAATTCTACTTTATCAAAAAAGTACATTTTTACATTTAATTAACAGCCAATTAACGTTACAATACTAGATTGAAAATTAATAACAAGCTTCCAGGGTAATTATATATATGATAAAGGTATCCCAGTTTTACTGTGAAACTGATAATTATGATAGGGACACGAAGTTACTCCACTGTCGTTTTATATTTTTTCAATCTCTGAAGAATTCGAGTTGTCCATCGAAGATTTGACAATGATTTATTACCTGTTATCGTACGTGAAAAACTGCCACTTAACGTCCGTTCGGCTTTTAACGTTAACATCCTCGTTAACAATAAAAATACGTATTGGAAGGACGATTACGTTGTCACGATAATGAAGCTAACGAGCGTATTCAATTCGTTCCTCTTTTTCTAGCAACGTGCCTGTTTATTTTATCCACACGGCAAATAGACCACGATGCTTAACGTCTAATCACTTCCTTAAAGAGGAACCGTTTCGTTTTCAACGAATATCGCACAGTCATCGGTAATCGTTGAACTCGACCGGCTGACAGTCACTCGAACCCATGAAGAAATCCCAGGGATTCATTGTCAAACGCGAGACATTTATTGTTTACCCTCTGCTTTCCTTAATTACCAGCTATTTTCAATTTTGCTTTCGTACGGACGTTCCACTTTTTATACATACATCATTACACGCATGAAATTACCTCGCGCAACGTCTCATCCTGCTAAAAAGTTTGGAAATACACGTGAAATCGCGAGACGAAATATTTAACTTCGCAAGCCTCGAGATCTCAATTGTAGATTGCCAAGTCATCAAACGAATCGCGTACGTGATTTATGTGCCACGCGAACGTTTCGGGCTAAAAAAGATCGTCTAAACGCTGTGGGCATTTTCTTCTTGTCAGATCGTTTCGATACAAAGGCGATTGTTTGAACACTGTTTATAAACAAATGTTCGTATGTAGGTCTGTGTCACCGGTTATGATATATCTACAATTCGTATCGATATCCCAGGACTGGCCGGCATACCGAGACCGGCAAATGTCCCGTACGGTAGATCGTATTACGCGTTCAATTGTTCACTGTCCGCTGTCCGGCGTGTACTATCGATCTAGATATACCGTCGATCGATACGTGTAATTGTCTTCGATCGACACGCCGGCTCTATAAACGACCGCCCGGTGGATATTCAGGCGGACAAAGGCTCGGTGACGGATCTGAAAGGCGTTCCACCCTGTGTCCAACCTTGACACGGCTAGTGTGACAAGTTTCGAGGGATTTCACGATTTTTACACATCCGTCGCCGCGTCAACCCATACCTGCGCGACGTCCTTCATCGTTAAGATAACTCTTCGGGTCCAAGGAATTTTTCTGCAAATATTTGACGAATTTTTTACGGCTGACTTATACATATGAATTAATGTATGAGATTTGTATATTTTTATTTTTCTTCTTGCAAGAAGAATCTTTGTTGAAGAAATATTGGTGACATTTATTAACCCTTTGCACTCGAGAATTTAATTCTATATAAAATTCTTAAACGCAAGTGCTCGAATTCGCGTGGAACTGAACCGGCTATCTATCATCGTAATTATTGAAATATTCCTGGAGCAATTAATAACAGGATCAGCGACCTCGTTGATAAAAAAGCATTCTCGGAATTAGCGATAAATTTTGTCCACGCGAGTAACCGTCCTCCTCGTACGTAAGAGCCATTAAAACCGATATTTTCTCGGATCAGTGCACCTGTCTTCGAGGCCCCGTGCACTCTCGGCGACGACGTTACGCGTAATCTCTCGTTAGCCGCGTTACAATTTCGACGCCCGTTTCACGCATCACGGTCGCGCCTTCCGCGAACCTTTGACGGATACCAAACAGATTTATGGCCGGTTATGAGCGCTAATGCGAGTTTCGTGTACCCCGGCGCTGGCCAGTGATTTAGTATCTTAATGGGACATGACCGGTGAAATCTGGCTCGATCATTTCTCGCCCTGCCGCGATAATTAATTCAATTGTGCGAACGATCCCATCGCGAGCCTCCTCGTCTTTCCATCCACCTTCGCAGCCAACCACGGTTTCTCAACCTCGGCTGCGATCACAAATAAACGACGCCATAAAATTCTTAAATAAATTAACGTCAGCAAATTTATCTAAATAAAATGCGATAAAATATGCTTTACTAAAAACAATCATAAATTTATGTTATATGAATAATAAATTATCTAATAAAAATAAATGTTTCAAGCAGTACAAAAAATTGTATTAAAGAAGATATAAAAGAATAATTATAATAAGAATGAAACGTCGGAGTTTCGAGGAAGCAAGAAGCCTAGTCTGAGGATGGTTGAGAAACTATGGCGCGGAGGATCATTTGTCAGCCGCGAGTTCGCAAAACGGAGACGCGCCTCTCTTAATTCTTTTTCTCCGGGGCCAGCGAACGCGGCGGCCAATTTTTGCCACCGTTTCTCGTTCCCCGGCGCTAACGAGATCGTCGTTAAACTTTATTACACGCTCATTTCGCGTTCAATACGTCGCCGTTCATCTCGCCGCGCGCCGGGACCACCGTTTATTCAATTGATTCCACGGATTATTGCGGGCCGCTTCGCGATTTTTCACCGCTTCGGCACGCGTGTGTTGTACGCGTGTAATCGTCGAACTCGCGTAATTGGCCGCGATTAATCAGACGTTTTTGCGAAAGTTAAAACGTGTTGCGTACTGATTGAGAATTGGGACATCCCTTTCAATAAGCTTTTGATCATATCGTACGAAAAAAGAAAAAAATTTATGAACGTACGGTGTATGTATGTACAGGGTAGGTGTGGGGATTACTGTCGGTTTAAAGTAAGCTTTCGAAGATTTCATTTTTGTAATAATTGAAACAGTATTTTCAATCACTTTTAACTACAATAACTATTGATATGGAAATAAGCGTAAATGTATCCTCTATCTAAAAAAATTATTAGAAAATTACATATGCATGATTGTTTGCAATATTATGAAAAAAAGAAGAGCTAACTGATGTGACAATCATTGCGAATCTCCTAGAATCGGCCTAGATCAGGGGTTCGAAACTTTTCTCGAGTCAAGAGCCATTTTTTACTTTTATATTTGAACGCAATTTTTATGCATGTAAATCCTATACAGTATTCTACGTCGGCAGGGTGTTAAATAATTAGTTTCACGATATGGCAGTACAATTTTTCAATTTTTATGAATGAGTTTAGACCTGGTTATTCGACGCATGGTAGATTTAGCGTTAAAAATTTAATCACACGTTCCTCCGCATACAAGACCCATTTCACACTCCTTATGACGCGCGCGACATTTTTAATTTTTATTTAGCTCTCGTCTCGTCAGTACCGGTGCACATGATCAGAAACTTTTTATCGGTGCCAATGGCCGTGTGAAAAATAAAAGACGGAATATAATTACTGAGAATCTGTCGGGTGAAACAAATGAATTCTCGGTCGGTGAAAAAAGTGAGGGGAAAAATGTAGCCACGTTTTTCGTTCGAGGAATCAGTCGAATTCCATTAACCCTCGTCACCGTACAGTGTTACAACAGCCCGGTCCATTCATTACGGGTGCCGACAGCGGCGTAAAATTTTCGCAATTACAGGGCGTAAACAGCGGCCCGTACAAGCTGTTTCACTTATCTACCGTCGCTTGTCAAACCATTATAAATAGCCACCGGGAAACAGTTCGAATCGACCTCACTCCGTGAACTCGGCCCCGATCCCCGACATCGAGAACGTTAAAAGATACCGATATATATCCCGGCGCGCACCGTTTAACTAATTGAATAATTAAAATTTATATCGTCTAAAGTTCGAACGGCGTGACCCGAGCGGAAAATTCGCGGTGATTGGTTTGTCAATTTTACGTACGACCGATAAGTTACGAGGCTCGTAAAAAGATTTAACCAACGGTGGAGATCCCTGCTAATGATACAGTTTATACAAAGATGCCGTTTCTCGAACGCGCGTTTATAGGTTTTTGGTTATATACGTATTATGAGTTACGAGCTGTAAACGTCCGTACGCGATACAATTAGGAATTTCTAATTAAGAGTTTAAATGTCAGCCGATAATTCAAACGCGCGCATAAAACTTTCCCTGATATGTTGTACAAAAACTACTTGAATCTTTGAGCTGTTTAAAAAACTTTAATTTCTATTAACAAAATTGCTTCGGTATACACCGCAGAACGTCTTGCAATCTCTAAAGCTTTGGATATTGCTTTAGAAAATCCTTCCTGTAACTACATTATTTTCTCGGACTCATTAAGTGTTCTTCAGAATCTTCTGACGCGCTTGAAATCTATTAATCCAATTATTCTGGAAATTAGGGAAAAGTTTGTTGCATTTCTTTCACTTAACTTTACTTATTCTATTAAGTTTGCCTGGGTTCCGTCTCACATAGGAATTGTTGGTAATGAGGAAGTGGACGTTCTTGGTAAAGAACCCTCTCTTCAGGATCAGACTGAGGATGTAGAACTTCCCTTTACTGACTTCTATGAAGAATATAGAGCATATGCAATGAGACAAACAATAACCGTGATTAAATGAAGTAATTGTGTTTCAAGGTGCAGGTTAAAACTGTTTTTATTTCGAAACGTCCAAATTATGTCAGAAGCTAGCAGCATTAATGCCAGATCTGACAGCTGTATAAGCCTCATTTAAGGCTTGGATGCTAATAATAAAAAAAATCTTTGAACTGTTTACCGTGAGATAAAAATTCACGTGCGAATCGTGAGCATCGATGCTGTGACCAGGAAGCATTGACTGCGATCACTGGATCGAGATCGTTCGAGATTTCTAATCGCGAGATGTGCAGACAGTTCGCGGAGCGGAATCGACGATGCCAGAATTGAGATCTCTCGAGATAATGTGTACGTCAAAAGTCGGAATAAGACGTAGTGAGATGTATTATGATTGACTCATTCGGGAGATGGGTAGAGCGTAAGGGAAAGCTGACCGTGTATTGTCAGACGCAACGCAACGTTTCTACTTAACTTACATCGTACGACGAAAGAATGCAACGTTGATTAGACTAAATGCACGCGTCATAACTTTCTATGTCTTTTTTTTAGAATTGCTCCTCGCCTCATTCTCATTAATGCCGTTTTTTCATTTCATCATTTCATGTTAGCGGAATCGAGGAAATAAATTACGGCTGTGTTTCATTAACTCGTGGGTACAAGAACGAGCCTTGTTTATAATTAGCTTCAGCCTTCAGAGTGAATTCAATAATTTTTTACGAGTCAGTCAATTATGGATTCAAAACTAAATAGAACGAATCAGTCGTTTATTTTGAAAGTAGCCTAAGTCCGTTTAAAAGTTGTAATCAAATTAAAAATATATGTATTATAAATTTTAAATATATGATGTGTTGCTTAAGTGTATCTAAAAGAATAAAATTTATTGTATAATTTCCACTAAAATAATATAGACATCTAAATATTAAAAAACCTAGTTTAATATCTTTAGAAGCCTCAAAATAAATGGCTAGAATTCATGGGTAAAGTCGATAAAAGAAATAGCTGAACGAGGAAGTTCGAGGTGAAATAAAATCGAAGTAAAGAGAAAGGGAGGAAGAGATTAGAGATGGTTCCCACGACCGGGATTTTGATTGGAGGGAAGCCGGGGGCCCGGCCCGAATGAATATTCAAGGTTCGAAGCGGTTAGACGTTCGCTTTGGAAATCGATTACGCGCGCATTATCCGCAGTCCCCTCGATGGCTCGTTACTGGGAAACAAGGAGCGCTATTAATCACCTGTTCCGCCGCACGGTCTGCGGAACGACACGGCGAGCTGCCGCTCGCCGCGAAAAATCTTCGGCAGAGAATTGAAACGTACACCTCTGACACACTTTCTAAGAGGCATTGTGCGACCACCGCGGCGCGGCGGCAGCGCCGTACCGGTGTCGATATACCTAACCGAGTCCCGAGAGTATACCGGTGGATCGGAACGACCGAAAAGGAGAAAAACGAACGGTACGAGGGGACAGTAAGTAACTCCGTGGAGATTGATCGATTTCCTCGATAGCGAACACGTGCCCATCGCCGTTTTTATGGATGGATTGTGCCCGACACGGGTGCCACACGACTACTTTCCACGATTTATTTCTCCTCTCCGTCAATTCCCAAATGTGACGATAAAAACGACCAATTGGATTCTTCGAACAGAACGCGACACTTTAGTACGAATTTCCAATTATTTATCATGCCTCTCAAAATTAACCCTCTATGGGCCGGTGTGATTTTCAGATCACATTTGAATTTATCATTATTTGACCAGTTTTTATACATAGAGGTGCAAACGTTATAGGCCGACGTTATCTGAAAGTTATCTGAAATATATTGCAATAAAATTGTTTAAACGGAATTCATATAAGTTTATAATTGCTGATTTTTCGATCCCCGTCGATTTAAAACAAAAATTCGGCCCATACAGGGTTAAGGTAGTTGTTGGCTAAATTGAAAGTACTGGCAATCTGTCTCGTCATTTAAATGAAAAAATTTTGCCTTCATTTGAATGAAATTTCAATTCATCTTTTTTTAATATATAGATTTTGAGTACCGAAAGAGACCTCTTTTTCAGCTATTTACTTTGACTAATATAGTAGGATAACAATTATCTCAATACGAATTTCTGATTGTTCACATTCCGTTGTTTATCGCGCGTCTAAAAATGAAAATCGCCGGTTAACGGGACGTGATTAATCGAGGAACAGCGAGACGAGATGCTTGAAACGCCACGAATTCCTGGTCGCATTTTATGCGATCGGAATGCAATTTGATTAATGAAATCGTACCGCGGCACAAAGCCCGCCTTAAAAGTGACAACAGGACGGTATTTATCTAACGGCTAATAAAAACGAGAATCGTTTGGCACGTATCGTAAACCGGTAACAAAACGGGTAACCGATACGTTAAACACTTCGTCAACCGGTATAACTGCCAATCATTTGGCCGTCATCGGCCCGTTAACTCGAACAACGCGATAATTAAATCGATAGGCGCGGCTAGGAAATCGCCCGCCGCCGATCCGATTTTCGTGCCCGCTGCTACGGGAACGGGAAATCGGAACCGGTGTCAGTCAAAATAGAGCGCGGCGTTACGTAAAGCTGTTTAAACGTTAATTCGATAACGATCGCCGGGCACCGGAACGAGACCGGTTACACGGGACACCCGGTATAAGCGCAAGGTGGACGGCCTTCGGGATTGGGTGTATTTTACAGTTGTCTACCGGCTACCAACGTGTGTTCTGCATACGCGAAACGAGTCCAACCATTTGCCTCGATTGCCTCCTCGTACGGATTTTTAATCCGCTCAATGATAAGGTCAAATCAATATAACAAATAAATATAATAATAATATAATAAAATAAATAAAAATAACAATCAATATATAAAATAAATAATAATATTGTATATAATGAAAATGATTTATCGAAGCTTGATTAGATCGTGCATAGAGATAAGGGGCTATGAATATTCTTTGTGAGATCGGGATTGGATTTGTAATTAATGAATAGAATAATCTGATCGGTTCCCGTGGAATTTGAGAGATAGACGATCGGCGGCGCGGGTCGCGAATACCTTTTGCAAAAGTCAAATACCGAGCTCGGCCACGGTTCGACAAGAATCGGACACGAATCTCGATAGTACGCGAGGTCTTTGAACAATGGTCGGAGAAAATTCGCATGAATTCCAGCCCATTCCGCGTGTTCACTCTCCCGAGACAAAATTAACCGGGTCGAATGTGAAATACTAATAGCAAAGACATACCGAGATGAAATTAAACAGAATTTGTTTCGTCGTCTCCCGGAGAATCGTTACAACGAGAAACGTGAATCGGACACTTCGGTTCATTTAAGATTTTACTGAGATGTACGTAAAATGATATGTAAGATGAAGGTAAAGATTCTGGATCGGTAGAAACTTATCGATAACAAATTTCACTAAGCTAGCGGTTCCTGGCGAAAAATGATAACATCTGTACCGTCTAACTGTAATGCTCTAACTCATTGTCAGACGCTCCTTTGTTCTATCCTCAAAACAATGCCGCCTGTTTCTCCTGGGCCCAAGATCGAGATTTCGACCTTTCGATCGACGCGTTGCGTCACCGAATAGCTCGCGAAACGCTACATCACCACTAATCATAGGTAATTATCGAACTCGATTGGAATTCAGCAACAAAACTTTGCAACAAAGGCTATAGTGTACAATGACTAAACTGGACTTAGAGAAAAATTAAATATGCATAATATAATAAAATAAAAGCAATAAAATAAAAGTACTGGAGATCAATGTACTTCTACCATGTACGGAGTACAAAAATAATTATAGAAATATTCATATTCTTATTAATTGATATCGTTGATAATAATTCTTTATTTTGCATACAATATTTGCTGACCGATAATGACTAATAAACGACTGAAGCCTGTATTACAGAAATGTGATAAAAGACAGGAACGGCTGAATTGGTAGACGAACAGGTTCGAGGTTCGAGAAGGGCATCGAACCATCCTCAGGTTTCCCCTGCCCTCTTAACTGGACACGCGCGTTGGCGTTAAGATGAATGTTCAGAATAGAAACGCGTTTGACCGAGTTTATGATGTAGCCTACCTTGAATATACTTCTACGTTATTATTCGTGAAAAAAATATCTGACTTTTTTTTTTATCCTAAACTTCTGCTACTGGTTTTCTTATTTTAACGTTTTAAGATAACGTACATGTCATCAAGCTTTAATTTACCAAATCGCAATTCTGATTTTTACATATCTTTCGATTATTTTGATTGAATTTAATTGGAATTTTTTTTTTGTAAATGAAACGTGAATGAACGGGCCAAAATTGTTTCCGAGTCCGTTCACCTCGTTTTTTTTCTCGGTTCTTTCGGTTCGACGCGTTCAGATCAATCTTCACAGTTACGAAATGGAAGTGGATTAAAAATTGAACAGTTTGAATATTATTATAGGCATTAACGTAGCCTCAGAATGCATTTCTTCCGCTCCGGAGGACCGAGCGTGTATACGCACGGACTATAATTTTCAATTATAGCGTAGACGTTGATGACCGAGTGTGGCGAGTCATTTTTCTCGATTTGTTTGAACTTCAACCTTATACGTCCATTCGGGAACCCATTCGAGCGGAATAAATCAAGAGCCCGGCTGGAAACAGTTCTGCGACTATCAGTGCCTCCCGGGTACACAGAAAATAATCTGCTCCTATGTAATTTGGTAACTTAGAGCAATGTCAATCTCCCTAGACATCGTTTGCCTCACAATGTCTGCGTATCAAGCAAATATTTTAAATGGCAACCATTGTTTGTTGCACAATTTCATGATACAGCTTGGTGTTACAGCGAATAAAAAACTCGAAGAAGATTTTAATCTTCTTTTCAAATAATTCAAATAATTAAAAAAATGAAATTACTGTTTCCTATATTATTTTAATAATAATCACTTTTTCCTACGAAGAAGTTTTTAATCTCCTTTTCGAATAATATAAATAATTAAAAAATTAAATTACTGTTTCATATTTTATTGGAAACTTTGCAATTAAAAATTCTTGGATCTTCCCAATTAGATAATCGGACAGATTAAATGACGATCTAGGCAAAGGTGGGCCGGACAATAAATCACCCAGTAGGCCCTGGTAATCCGAGCAATAATTTGTCAAAGGTAACGAGCCGATCGTTGCGGTGAAAATTCCTATTGACGTTGAAATAAAGCCCCGTCGATCCGATGCAGGCGCGGCCGCGAGCCGACAGGAAAGAAGGAACCTTTCCGCCGTAATTTCCGTGACCCCCGAAGCCTGCGGGCCGCGGGGTCAGATCGATAAATCTCTGTCGAGTTTCAGCGATTCGTTCATTGATAATAATCGCGAACAAGGAAGGCCTTGGGTTGTCGCTGAAAGCCGAGCCGACGAATTCCCCGGGTAGGAACCACCGTGTCACACTGTCACCGGTCTCAACATTACTACGCTTCGTCCTCATCAATCAAGTCCGTGTACTTCGATCTGAAATTCTATACTGACCGATCACGGAGTTATTTATTGAAAGATTTCATTCATTCCGAATTGATAAGTCAGTGGTCGTTTTATTTGAAATTCATTTTAGATTGACGTTATTCGATACCTTAGATTTATGGGTTGACTGCGAATATCCGTTCTACCAAATTAGTTATTGGTAACTTATTGAATAATCAGGCTGGACACTCGATTATATTTACTATCTGACATTATTTCTAATTTTATTTATCAATATAATAAAATTTAGATTTATGGGTTGACTGTGAATATTCTACCAAATTAGAGTTATTGGTAGTTTATTGAACAATCAGGCTAGACACTCGATTATATTTACTATCTGACATTATTTCTAATTTCATTTATCAATATAATGAAATTAATCGTATAGTTTTAAGTTACCTTAATTTGGGTGAAGATGGGATACAGAGGAGTCGGAGATTGATCGCGAGACTTAGGTGTGGAAGATGAGAATAGATACTCGATGACTAAGAGACAGAGAGAGTGCATGTTAAAGGGGAAGAAGTTCAAAGCGCTAGGTAGTGGAACGTGAAACAATGGAGAATAGCAGATGTAAATAATTCATGGTATGCGAATATTATGTGAATGTTAAAACAGACATTAAGTTTTTACAATAGGCAATATACATGATTTTTATATTAATCTTTAAATGAGCGTTTAACAAAAATTACACGCATAAGTCAAAAAATAAAAAAAATATGTTAATAATTGGTACATAGGTACTTGTTAAGAAACTAAAATTTGAAACATGATTAAGAGAATTAATGCAGGTCATCATAATCTAAATTTTTCTGCCTTAAAATGGTCAAAAATATCCCATTCAACGTGGCCAGGTTGGATCTTCTCAGCCAATCGCAACATACTTGCGCTTTTCAAGTATTTCAAAATTCATATATTTTCAATTAAAAATACCATATTCAAAAATACCACAGATAATTAATTACAAAAAACTATCTGGCTTGATATTTATTTACTTATTATAGAGAACAGAATTATCTTCTAATTTTAAGGTGTCGTATGTAGGACAGGGGAAACGGAGGACAATATTTTGTAACCCGCAAGGGATCAATAAAGACAATGTACGTACGTAGAATTATCTATTTTTCATACACTATGTCTCTTACGTATCTCCACTTTCGAGAGTTCAAGAATCGTAATAAATTTGTCTAGCTTGAAATTAATTGCAGTTCGATGCGCGCAGGATTCCGGATTCTAAACGTTCGGCTAATTATCCGGCAAAATCTGGGCTCCCACGCGTTGTCGCATTTCTGTCCAAGCATTAAGCCGCGCGCCGGATAAATTACCGGATGAATAATGAAGATTTCTTCTGGCAATCAGTCTCGGGAAAGGTCTCGTAACGCGTCAGCCGGCGAGTCGTGGCCGCGCGGTATCGAACGTCCTTCTGTCAGAGGGAAATGGGACACGTCAAAAGAACCCGTAAGCCCGTATGTATATTCGCGTCTCGAAACCCGCCCACGCCGTGCCGATACGTAATATTTCATCGTAATGTCACAACGGGCGAAACCCGACGCACCGCGTCATAAATAAAGAGGGGATGGAAGCTATTCGCATCTATGCACACGCCTATTCCCTTTCTGTCAAACCCGAAGACCGTCAAGCTTTTTCAGCGTTGCTCAACGCTCAGCCACGGCTATAAGTCTTTACAAGTTTCCAACGAATTTAAACACTACGAAACGCGCGTTATAAGTCAGTCAAATTTCTAAAACCTCGGAATAAAATTAAATGATACGTTCAGTTTTTAATTGGAATGCACGTGCAAACAATTATGACCGAGAAACAAGAATAGTACACGGTCCAATTATATTAGCAGCGGTACAGATCAGTGGTTTCATCCTGATTGATCGCGGCTCGTCGTCAGAACCCAATTAAAACAAGCAATCGAATCGAGAAAAAAGGTAGGGAACGAACAAGCAACAACGTGCGCGCACAATACGTTCACCGGAGGAGAGGCACATACCATTAGCTGCGCCGCTGTACCCGATGTACTTTCAACAGAAAGTGGCCGGACACGAGGAGAGGAGCATCTACTTTCTCATGAAATTCATGGTTATACCCCCTTGGCTCGCGCTCGCCACGATAATATACATCAACGACAACTATGCTCATTTCAAATTATAGACCCGGATTACGTGTTTTATGCGCCTCTTGATGAACTTCACGATTTACACAGAAATCATTTCGAACTTCTCAATGATGTATACCTTTATGAAATCAGTGTCTATAGTTGATTAAAAGTTCCACTGAAATGTAAAGTTAAAAAATTACGGTGAGAAGAAGCCGGAATTTAAATCGCAGGAGCAATCTTAAAAAATCATGAGTTTTTACCATAGACATATAAGAATAGACCGTGCTGGTAATCTGTAGGTAGAAACGATAGAAGAAAAAGAAAGAAAGACAATCTATGAGGACCCGTATATGTCCTTTTTTCCTTTTTTTTTATTTAATTTTTAAAGTTGCATGAACCTCATAGCGTGAGTGAGGTTGGTATGGCCGATTCTAACTCTATTAAGGATGTTTTGTTTCCTCCTCTTGAATGATAATGAGGAATTAATTTCATAAATATCGCATCTTATTCGATATATTGTCCTTCTCTTATTTCCTTCTATCGATTCTTCTACCTCTAGGTCTATAAGCTGATAGCCGTCTAGGCAATCGTTCTGAAATGTTTCNGATAGAAGAAAAAGAAAGAAAGACAATCTATGAGGACCCGTATATGTCCTTTTTTCCTTTTTTTTTATTTAATTTTTAAAGTTGCATGAACCTCATAGCGTGAGTGAGGTTGGTATGGCCGATTCTAACTCTATTAAGGATGTTTTGTTTCCTCCTCTTGAATGATAATGAGGAATTAATTTCATAAATATCGCATCTTATTCGATATATTGTCCTTCTCTTATTTCCTTCTATCGATTCTTCTACCTCTAGGTCTATAAGCTGATAGCCGTCTAGGCAATCATTCTGAAATGTTTCAGATACGTTACCTGACACATAAATAATTTCCTTAACTGAATAAACAATTTTTCATGACCTCAAATTTAGTTAAGAGCTACCTTAAATCAATGGAAGATAAGATAAGTAAAATCGGATTCTCCTGGGAATAGCTGATAGCGAAGCAAGACTGATACCTTTGTTCACAATGCGTTGTAACAAGAGCAACGTGAGCGTGTGTACGCCTCTGCTTCGGGTACTCCTGTCAGGGCCTGCTTTTGCCGGAGAGAAGAGGAAGCGATCCGAGAACGACCTCACTCGATCCTCCGTTAAGTAGGTCTCGGGAGCGATGGAAGAGGAGAGAGATACAAAGGAGGCAAAAAAGGACGAAAACCAGGGCGAGCAAAAATGTTGGAAACGTACGTAGGTATGTGAGAGGAGGCCCTCTCCCGCGGGCTCTTCGTCGGACCGTGACCAATAACTATCGCAATCCTGGAAACTAACTAGAATCCCTGTGCATCGTCTCACCTGGGCTCGGGTCCAGCTACACGATTCTTAACTCAGCCAATTACGCTGAAATCGCAACTTTCGAGGTTAAACGCGTGTTTACTTCGCGCCGAACCTTTTTATATCAAAAGTGTCATTTTTGCGTCGTAAAGGTATATTAGGTTAGGTTAGGTTAGGTTAGGTTAGGTTATACCTTACCCACAATGTACCTTTACGACGGTACTTTCACCCGACAACGTTAACTCCGCGAAAACCTATCGCCGCATCTGTACAAATTTTTGCCACTTGGAACACGCACTCTCGACGATTTACATTCGTTCACGAAAAATAACGGCAGGCGTACATTCTCCCAATAAGCGAAAATAGATCGAACCGCTTCGGAATAGATAGCAACACAGTCGTGATAAATTCGAGGACGCGCGAGCGTAAATCAAGAACGGTACGTGTACGTACCATTCTAATTCTACGTAGGCCTGCATTCAGTCGAAAAATAAAACGAAAAATTCGTCTGCGCGAAGACGCTATAATTACGAGTAGGGAAAATGTCGGTTTCCAATGGGTGTTGCTGCAAACCAATAATTATATCACTGGTGAATTCCTATGGAATCTTCTGATCAGCGACGGTTCCAACGCGAGAGTCCTTAATCTGTTTCAATGGCACGATCACGGCGCGTTAAAAGCTTTTACCACACCTTGCGATTCCGACTGCTGTGTGGCAGGTGTATCGACCCCTGAAGGAGAGGTCGATTTTTGCCGGGGATGGGCGCGGTCAGGCGATATCGTCCGGCCGATAACGGTGCAGGGATGTCGACAAGACGCGACGGTGTGCTTAATTCGCTTGTGAACGCGGCGCGACGCTCGCTACCATAAATTAAACGCGGCCTCGCGGACACACCAATCCAGTCGTGGTTAATTAAAAGTAACCGAACTAAATTGAGAAATTGGACCGCGACCGCTAATGATTTATAAGTTTACGCTCAATAAGATTACATCTGTCAGTATTGAGCCTGACTCCTATTACGATTCTTCGCTTCGTTTTTTTTTTTTTTAATGGATGTTTAACGTCGCGTCGATAACAAGGCCATTAGCGACTTCGTACATTTGTGTCAATCTCTTATGACAAATTTTTGTAATATTGAAGTAGTATGGCCAATGAATTATGTATAAATTGATGAATTATGTATGATTTACGAAACGAGTAAATCATGATTTTTACCAGGGTATCGATTAGATCGAACCGATTTATCAGAACGTCTGCTGAAAATTCTTCCTTTCACTTCAACGCATCGGGTTACTGTCAATATTTGACTCGTAGAGAACGGTTATTTTTATCAGTGAATGGTAACTGTAACGAACGGGTGCATAAGCGAAAATCGCGAGCCTCTTATGCATCTCCGTTGAACCGGAAGAAGAAGGTTTGTCCCGGCGACTATTTATTCGACGCCGGTCTTTTGTGTTTGCTCAGCCACGCCTGGAGAAGGTCCACGGTTGGATTTGCTCTAATCCATTCGTTTCCATAGGCAGACCGTGCGATATTGGCCGAATCATCCACTGGCGTCGCGACCGGCCGCTGGGAAATCGAACTACTTTCGCAATTAAACGCGGTCTTATTAATGAGTCGCGATTACGATTTGCTAAGTACAAATCGGTTATAGAGCTTGCTCTTTTTACGTCCAGGTGTTCGGCTTCTGGTTTATGGCTCCGCGCAAGTCGGTTTGCTCTCTTTGCGGTCGCTGGGTTAATTAGTCAGGAGGTAAAGATTGCGATGGAATATGATAATTAGTTTATAGTAATTTATGTTGTTGGTTTATCGCGGTCCCTGAGACGTTCGCGATCCGTCTTCCAAATTGCACGCCGTGGAATGATAATAAATCGTGTACGTACCACCTCGGGTAGGAGAAGATAATAATCAGTGATAGTTTTTTCGTTATCGAAAAATTTTCATGATACGGAATAAC